>JAWNLU010000617.1:0-48291 GCA_035042165.1 Drosophila kuntzei | reverse complement strand
AGAGGGAATCGAACTGTATATATATATATATATATATACATATACAGACATATAAAACAAGTGGCGGGAAAAGATTATGGTTATAAACAAATAAAATTAATATAATTAAACTACAAACATATTAAAATACCCACATATATGCAGTGAACATATACAGCTTAGTGCAACAACAACAACAATACGAAACGCGCAAGCAACAAGTGTCCAATTTAATATACCCCATACACGCATACATTTATGCACACACACCCACACCTACGAATACATATATTTTTTTTTTTGGCGACAAATACAACAACAACTCAAGCACGCAATAATATACCCTACAATCCGCACAAACTACAATAAACACATACATATACAACAAATACAACAAATAAGCAATACAACGTGCGTCGCGCCAAAACAAAGTTAATTAAACACAAAACAAACAAACGTAGAGCAATCAGCCGGCGAGCCATTTCACTGCCAGTGGCAGCGGAATCTGGCTGCGTCCAGCAACACAGCAGTGGTGACGTCATGCGCCAACTGCATTGGGTGAGCTGTATCCCGCATTTATTTTTATCCCCTTTGGCCCCGGACTGGATTTGGAGTTTATTTATTTAATTTAGTATTTATTTAGTTTATTGTTTATTTAATTTATTCTATTGTTTAATGTAAAATTTTGGTTCTATTTTGTTCATTTTGTTAACGTAACGTCATTTATTTATTATTGTTTATTTATTTATTATTACTTATTTAAAAGATTATTGATTCTTTCCGATTTATTTACATTAATTTAAATCCAAATTTATGAATTTATTAAATTTTGTTATTTACTTGCGCTTGTTTATTTATTTCGATATTTATGTGTTTATTCATTTTCCGGTTGTTTATTTATTATTTTCGTATTTTTTTTGATGTTGATCCTTTTCTTTGTTTCTGCCATCCGTCCCTAATTTATTTATCATACATACATACATATATTCACATTTATTCACAGGACCCTATATGTTTGCCCCCCCCAGAGCTCTGTAGGGATATTAGGAGTCCTTGTTCTATTTGGTTTAAAATATTAAATAATTATAATAAAGGAAAAGGGAGAGAAGATAAAAGGAAAGGAAACGGAAATACAAGCTAAATGCAATAAAAACACAGAATGAAAATAGACAAACACATAGTTTTATTTTTTTGCTGAATTAAAAATTATAATGATAAGCCTAAATTATAAATAAATATTAAGTGAATTGAAAAGAAAATAATGAGTGCTTAAGTTTTGCTGAGGGAGGGGGATCGCATCGTCATGGAGTAGGGTAGTCGTCATAAACATTGTTGGGTGGCGGAACGAAATTTAAATTTGAATGTTGCCGCCACAGGAAGGGCGGGTACGCTGCAGTATAAGAGCGAAGCTGCCGATAAGTGTGTCCGATGTTTTTGTTGGTATCGATGTTGTGTTGTGTTTTGTGTGTAATCGTTGAGAAGACGGAATCGATGATTGTGATTGTGCGCTCGGCGGGCACTGGTTAACAACCCTACCCTGGGATGATGAGCTAGCCAGCGTTGCCCCCAGAGAAACAAGCCGAGTCGTAACATCCTCCCAAATTGGATATCATAAATTTTTTGAGAAAGTGTAATAATTTGGTTGATCCGCAACACCAAATCATCACTTCTTTAACAAATGCAAAACTAAAATAAATTACAGAGCAATCTCGATCATTTGGAGAAGAATTATCAAGCATGTAAGAAAAGAATATTAGTATCATAAGTACGTGCAAAGATAGGCAGTTTAACAATAGTAAACGCAATTGATATAGTGATGGCGTATTTTCAATTTTAATTTTGAGAACTTTGGGTAGATATTTCTGACATATTTGTATATACTGTTGTTGATATTGCGTATCCTCCGAAAAATCGTTGGTGTGACTCGACAGCCATTTTAATCGGTAATTAATGCTTTACTTGTAATAGATCAGAAATCAGTATCTGCTGAATGACATGATACATTTTTATACAAATCGCACTATTATGTTGTTTCAGCGTGTGTTCAAAACAATAAGTTCACGTATACGTACTATCACTGCGGACGGCAGTCCGCGGTAGTGACGAAAGCAGCACAAAGTGTGCAAAAGGCGACTAGCAATATATACACGAAGAATGGAAAATTTGCTATGACTGTCCGATCAGGTCGAGTTATATGCCGATCGAAAGGTATGACGTTAACTAACAAAAGTGCATACTAAGACTTTTGGTAACTCACCTGGTTCGTGAGATATGGGGGTGTAAGTGGGAGGGGCAAAATTTTAATGATTGCAGCTTGCGGGGTTAAATTTTATAATTTTTTGGTAAAATTTTATAATTTTTAAATAAGCTAAATAAGCTTAGATTTGATGATGAGGAATTATTTCTTATCAGAATCCACAAACTTTTGTTCTACGACTTAAGCGGGAAATAGCTAGTTTAGCGGGAAATAGCTAAAACCCGAACAATTTTAAACACTCAGAGTTTCCAATCCGAAGAAGTTACAGATGAGTTCTATGCGTCGTTAGAAAGGTATCTTTGAGGACTTTTGCCTAGAATATTTTTTTTGCAAAGTGCTCAGGTAAAATGCTACAGGTGAAAAAAAGCTTTTTAGCTTACATTTAGGCAATTTATTATAGAACGGCTCTAACGATTTTTTATTAAATTTCAATATCTTGTAATACGTAAAATTTCACGACTTTTGATATTATATATGACACTTATCTTTCTCAAGATATCTCAACGATTTGACAGAGTATTCATTTACATTATGTTGTATATTATACATTATAATCAGTATATCCCAGTATATCATATAGCTGTCATAGGAACGATCGGTCAAAAATCCAGTTTTAGTATGAAAAACTTTTTTGTTTATTAAGATATCTCAACCAATTTTGCATATTTGCATATAAATTGGTCTTATTCACTTCTAGTGCGCTCCGTCCCCTGCTTGCTTCGCTCGATAACCCCCGGCTCGCTTCGCTCGCAGAAATTAAAATTATTTATGTTCACCTTTAACATGAGTTTGGTTGAAATATCTTAAGAAACAAAAAAGTTTTTCATACTCAAGGTTAATTTGCATCCGATTGTTCCTATGATAAAGTAAACTATGCTAGACATAACGACCCATAGCCATCAACAGAATTTTAAATACGATATGACCATGTGATTTTCTATTACAGTTGTTGAACTGCCTATCTTTGCACGTATTTTGGTACTTCTATTCTTTTTTTGCTTACAAAAATATTAATTTAAGTGTCCGAATTATCAGGTTGTCCGAATTAACAAGAGTTCGCATTATCAAGATTGTTATATTTTCAGCGGGCCGGGGGTTGGCGAGCGAAGCCAACATGGGACGGAGCCCCCTATTATTTTATGAGTATACTAGGGGGCTCCGCTCCGCCCCCAGGTCGCTTCGCTCGCAGAAATGAAAATTAGTTATGTTCACCTTTAATATGAGTTTGGTTGAGATATCTTAAGAAACAAAAAAAGTTTTTCATACTAAAGGTTAATATGTATCCGATTATTCCTATGATATAGTAATCCGACTTTGACCAAATGTGGTCAGACTGTAAGAGACAGTCCCAAGCATCTTAGCTATAAGTTTGGTTAAGATATCTTAAGAAACAAAAAAGTTTTTAATACAAAGCAATTCCATGACCTCTGACCTCAGTTAAAGACACTTACAGAATTTTGCAAAACGCCGTCTTATTGCACGATGAAGTTGTCTCAGCTATGTTGTGTGAAAATTTCAGATTTGTACCTTTAGCAGAGTCTGAGTCAGTGAGTGAGGACAAAGAATTTTATATATATAAGATTTTAAAATTGAGTTCAAATCGGTCCACTATATCATATAGCTGCCATAGGAACAATCGGATGCAAATTAACCTTTAGTATAATTAAACTTTTTTGTCTCTTAAGATATTTCAACCAAACTCATATTAGAGGTTAACATAACTAATTTTCATTTCCGCGAGCGAATCGAGCAGGGGGCGGAGCCTCATAGTATATTATAGATAATGATATCGATATTGTTTTGATACAGATAAACGATACTTATATAAAATACATATCGATATGGCATTCATTGCGAAACATCGATACACATTCAAATGCATGTGTTAATCAAACTATTTACAAAAATATCGATTTACTAATTCATTTTTTCGTTTCAGCTGTTAATTTATATTTATTATTAATTTAATTATTAATTTTTAATTTAATTTTTAGTTACACTTAATTTTTCCTTTTGCCGACTGCTTTTAGTCGTGAATAAATAAATAAATAAATAAATTTAGCTTTCATAATTTTTGTAATGATTTAACAATGTTGTGTAAGGAAGTTTCCAGCTGCGGTACAGATCTCAGTCTATCGGGGTCTGGAACTTACAATAAATTTGTAAGTCCCGCTGATCGTAGGGATATGGGGAGGAAAATGTTCGTCTGAAAAGTAGATAGACATACACAGGTACATACACACATGAGTAACTACAACCACACGCACGTGTAAAAGTGTTCATACGTGGGATGACTCGATAGAGCCAAGAGATTCGCAGAGTGTACACCCAGGCACTGTACTGTCGTTATCGTAACTACAACAAATACTACTAAATGCCGGGATTGTTCACACGGCGACGGGAGCAATTCCTCGTCCTAGTACTACAATAAATACTGCGGGATGCCGGGATTGTTCACACGGCGACGGGAGCAATTCCTCGTCCTAGTACTACAATAAATACTGCGGGATGCCGGAATTGTTGACACGGCGACGGGAGAAATTCCTCGTTCTAGTACTACAATAAATACTACGGGATGCCGGGATACTTAAATAAATACTTTTATGCTACGCGTGTCCTGGTGCACTGTCCTAAGGAACCCTAGCGCTCCGACCCTGCACACACTTACGTTTCCTTCGGCCCTGCACACACTTACGTTTCCTTTTAGCAGACGCGCCAGCTCGCGACATCTACACTCTCTCTCGCTTCTCGATCACCACTCTCGAGCCGTTCGTCGCTAAAGCTAAGTCCCCATTTTAAAATTGGCAAAAAGTGAACTAAGAATGAAAATGGGGCGCCTGGACCTGTTCACAACGCAGGACAGAATTAATATATAATAACCATTTTGTACCTTATAATTATCTCACACAGATTTGCGCTTTGTAAAATGTAAACAACGCACAGCTGACGCACCAGTGGGACCAATCGACATTTGGTTACTTTTTGGTGTTGCGGTAGCCACACTAAATTCCGATGGTCGGCGTCGAAAAATAGGATATTTTTATTTCGCTGCGCCCAAACATTGGTGGAGACTTAGCTTAAGCCTCGCGCTTGCGTCGCCCAGGAGCGACCCTGCAAGCTGGGAATATGGCAACTTCCTGGTAACTCTTCTCTTTTCCTTTTCTGAACTGCGATCAAGTTAGTGATTTGGATAAAACGCAGCCAATTATAAACAATAAAAATAAAGAGTGATCCTAACTCATAACTTTGTCTTTTGTGTGCGATCTCTCTACATTCTGTCCGCTCAACTATCTAATTGACCCGCGATTTACGCGGTAACTCTCCCACTCCAAAAATATAGGTTCCGCTCGACCAACCACCGACCGCAACGAAGTGCTACATTTCGTTACATTATGCTGCCCTGCGTTTAGTTCTCGTTGATTTTGCTTATGTCCTAACCGCAAGACGCAACAAAAGCAAAAACAATTAATAAACAACAACAAAATGCAGAATGTAGGCAAATTTAATTTTTAGCTTAAAAAATATAAATTAAAATAAATTAAAAGCATTATAAAAATAAAACCTTGCTTGCGCTCAACCCAGATTTGAACTACCAAACTCTTGCGTCTGACAGCCCTTTACTTTGTTTTTGATTTTCTCCAACGCAGTAGCAAAAACGTAAAACACGAAAAATAACACTCAAATGTAAAATGTGTCTGTTTTGTCAAATATGTAGATTAAAAATAAAGTAATAATATTTTCCATTCACTCACCATGATTCGACTTATGGACCGCTTGTGTCTGAGTCTAACACACATTCTCTCCGCCAATCGGTATTGAATTGTAACCTGCATATTTGGAGGTACAAATATTTAGATTTGCATATATTCAGATCAATAACTGTCACTAAATGGCTCTATTTGTTTCAAGGATATTACCACCTGTTGGCGCAGTTCGGCGCTTTATTAATTAATTAATTTTATTAATTTTTTATTTTATTTTGTTTTTTATCGTTTTGTAGTTGAAATTCTTTGAAGTCTAGTGTAAGTTAGGTTTAGGGCGAAGCGAGAGCGCAATAAAGCTTTTGTCGTTCGCTCTGAGAACGAATTCGCCTCGCTTCGCCATCGTAGGTAAGCTAGGCTTAAGAACTTTCAATTAGTTGTCGAAATATACTTATATGTACTATTAGCACCGAATCGCTATCGCTCTCGTCTTTAAAACGCCACCAAATCGTTTGTTTGAATTAAATAAATTATATAAACTCATATAATTTGTCACCACCTATTATCATGAGTGAACAAACGACTTCTACTATATCTCGATTTCAGTTTTTCCCGTTATTAGAAATAAAGATATTTTGAATTTGCTGAAATTACTTAAATTTTTGTCTCTTTAAAATATCTTTAGGCTATCCAACACCATCAATTAGCTGGTATCGGGATGGAACGGAAATACCGAGTCAAGTAACTTACTTATCAGGAGGAAAAGTTCTTCAAAGTGAAATTTCTCTTGGACCTCTTGGAAGAAGTGACCTAAACTCCAGACTTGTATGCAGAGCAATGAACCATCCCAAAGCGTCTGTTGTTGAGGCAGTTGTTCAAATCGACATGAACTGTAAGTTGATATACAAATTTTAATATTCTTGTAGTGAGTATTATAGTAATTATTTATATGTTATTTCTGATACTTGAAAGTATAACTTAATCCAATGTTTTTATTATACCCTTGTAGAGAGTATTGTAACGCATTAAAAAAGGCCCAATAAAGTATATATACTCTTGATGAGAATCACGAGCTGCGCAATCCGACTGTTTCTATGCAGTCTATAATAAAGATATCTTGCTGATCAACACAGATCCATCTTTTACCTGTAGGCAGTAATTATTTCGGAAACGACCGGTGTGAATCACAATATTATATATATTTCATAGAAATGAACGGTCTATAATCAACATTCAGTATGAAAAGTTTGGTTAATTCCTGAGATAATTTAACTAATCCAATAGATTCTGTATTTCGTATACATTCTGAACAAATTTAATACAGTATCTACTCGACATGCCAAAAGTTACCTTTATGTTTTGTTACTGATCTCGTTGTATGATTAGTAAGTATATTTGGTTCTTAAAAATACCGGTTGAGTTTGCAGCGCAAATATTAAAATTTTTGTAATTGAAATCCGAAATGTGAAAATATACAATATTCACTGAAATTAAATACTAATTTTTTGGCTCCTTTCTTGTTTCGGAAAACTATAATTGTAAAATAGGTGTCACAAATGCTTGACGTCTACAAACAAATATGTTATTCAATAAGACTTGCGAAACTCAACACTTTTAACTTACCTACTACCTATTGTACTTTAAACAATGATCTTCTCACTTTTCTCGTATTTCATGTTTTAATTTAACATTTATATCTATTTGTCTTCATTTTCAGTTGCTCCATTGAATATACGATTATTGGGGGCTTATCAACCTTTATCAGCTGGACGAAGATACGATCTATTATGCCAAAGTGCTGGATCCAGACCGCCAGCCGTAATCACATGGTGGCAAAATGGCATCAGACTGGAAAAGACCACAGAAACTGTAAGTTCAGCACAGTACGTTCTTGTACACCTGTTTAAAGTCAAATACACTGACATTTATTCTCAAACATTTTTCATAAAGGTAAATCACTAAGCTTCGTAAATATGCACTTTAAATCATACTTGTTGATCCATTCCCTAATTGAATTTTTGAAACTTTTAACCGATCCAAAAAAAGCTTGATGTTGTAGTTCGTCCTATCCTATTCCTATCCGTCTTCCTTATCCTCAAAAGCATATACAGATCAGGCTATCGCCTATCTTTTTGCTGATTTATTCAAACTACTTACTCTTCATCTGACTATTCCCATACTATCTGCCTCGTTCGAACTGCAATTTCAGTCCTTATTGAGTAATCTTGAGATAGTGAAGACGGTGTTTTAACCTGGTCCGGATGGAGTTCCCGGTTCAGCCGAAGTTTTATGCAGACAGCTGCTAAAACTATATTCTCTATCGCTTGAGTCAGTGATTTTATCCTCTATATGGAAGGAGTCATGACTCCAAAAACTAAAGGGGAATTCGTAAATTGCCCGCATTCCAAAATTTTTTTAGAAGATTTTATTTCTTCCTATCTGCGTGGATTTCTGAAACGTAGATCCACTATTACTAATCTTCTCGAGTTGTTTTCATTTGTTATTAGTGGGTTCTGTAATATAAAACAAACTGATGTCAATTATACTGATTTAAGTAAAGATTTTGACTCAGTTAATCATTCGCTTTTATTACATAAGCTTGACACTTATTCGCTGAATTTCGAGCTATTAAACACAAACAACATAAAAATGTATATTTATTTACTTTCTTTCAAAGTCATTCCGGGTTACCTCTGGAGTTCCCCAAGGTAGTCATCTCGGTCGCTTGCTTTTCACACTATCTACCAACAGTCTTAACACTGATGATGTTAAAATTCGTCTGCAATACAAAAATTGCCTTGCTGTCACTGCGGACATCAGTCTGCGCTAGTGACGAAATCAGCACGAAGAATGGAAAATTTGTTACGACAGTCCGATCCGATCTTGTTATATACCGATCAAAAGTGCATAATAAAACTTTTGATAACTCTAAACTTGTCTAATAAATCGCCAAAATGTCAGCTAAAAAAGCTTTTTTCACCTGTAGCATTTTACCTGAGCACTTTGCAAACAAACATTCAAGGCACATCTAAAAGCCATTAAAAATACCTTTCTAACGACATATAAAACATATCTGTAGCTTCTTCGGATTGGAAACTGTGTTTCAAATTTATGGGGTTTTTGCTATTTCCCGCTAAACTAGCTATTTCCCGCTAAAGTCGTAGAACAAACATTTATAGATTTCTGATAAGAAACAATTCCTCATCAAAAAATCTAAGCTTTTTCAGCGCTTTGATACAAACAAAGAAACAGACAAACAAATTTTTCATCTCATTTTGAGAAGGCCCTTAAAAATTTCAAATTAACATATCTTTTGAACTAAATGTCGGATTATCATTCGACGCGTATTTTTGATAAGAATTTTTAAAAATTATAAAATTTAACCAAAAGGCTCCAACGGTCCCACTAGCTACAATCATTCAAATTTTTGTCCCTCCCACTTGCACCCTTTTATCTTATGAAGCAGGTGAGTAACCAAAAGTCTTAGTATGCACTTTTGTTAGTTAACGTCGTACCTTTCGATCGGTATATAACTCGACCTGATCGGACAGTCATAGCAAATTTTCCATTCTTCGTGTATATATTGCTAGTCGCCTTTCGGACCCTTCGAGTGGCTTTCGTCACTAGCGCGGACTGCCGTCCGCAGTGATAAGCTTCTGGTAAAGGCTTTCCTAATCTTACTTGACATACATTTACCACCCCCGGCTATTTGATCTGCTCCATCACCTGATTTGTAACCCGGTGCTCTGTATGAAAGTTCTTTAATTAGCACGAAGCGTACTTAAGTTAAGAAAAGCATATCAAAAAGAATCATAGCCACACCTCCGGCAACCGTCTTCATACTTGGTAAGGCCAGTCTGACCAGCGCTGTTGTACCAGCGTTACGTACGACGACATGCTTCGTTGCTCCACAATTATTAAATTTAATAAAATATTTAACATATTTTAATAACAACAATAAGTTCATTAATTAATTTCAATTTCAATATTACAGACTTCAAGTGATGGAAATCAGACCACAAGTACACTTTCAATAAACTTAAGCAAAACAGATTCAGGAAAATTTCTGTCATGTAAAGCTTACAATCATGCTGTTCCCTCTGATCCCCTTGAAGATGGTTGGAAATTAGACATTCAATGTAAGTATAACATAAACTATATTTATACTTCACTTAGAAATAGTACGCTTGCTTATAAATATTTTAATGTAAGTTAAAATAGATGTACGCTAAAATATATATCACGATCCATATACTGGTAATAATTAATAATAAATTTGAATAGTACTCCAACCCTCTCTTCTAATTAATCGAAATATTATTAAAACATGTACTAAATTGTGTACTATTGCAGATATTCCAGAAGCTTACGTTCGTTTGGGAACATCATTAGATGCTAATGCCTTACGTGAAGGAACCGATGTATACTTTGATTGCTTGGTAGTTGCACATCCTCAGGTGTTTCGAATTGAATGGCGCCATAACGTAAGTATTGGTTGTAAATAAATTGCGGAATAATCTACATAAAATGATTTAAATGAAAATCTAAATTAGATGTGATGCAAGTTCATAGGATTAAAGTAGTTAGCATCCCGATTGACTTTCCCTATTATATTATAGACATAGTGTATCTCTTAAATCATATTTTTACAACATAGTTTTAATAAAACAAAGCACTTGTTAACTGCAGGATCACCCATTGTTACACAATATTTCGCAAGGAATTATAATCAGTAACCATTCCTTGGTCTTACAAGGGGTTACACGAGCCACTGCCGGCAACTATTCCTGCGTCGGGTTTAATGCGGAAGGAGAGGGAATGAGTGAACCCTTCAATCTTAACATCCTATGTAAGTTTTACCCTTATTTAAATATGTGCATAATAATTTCTATTGTACTTACATTTAAAACTATTTTATTTATTTTATCTTATAATATTAAATCTAGTATACAATACTAAAGTTAATGAATATTTAACGAGGTCTAGCTACTGGGGCCTTCGACTACATTTAAAGCTAATATGTCTATATTGTATGTATTGTAGTTGCTCCAACCTGTGCTCAAAATCAGCCTAAGATTTATGGTGTTGCCAAGCAAGAAGATGCACAGATTAAGTGCGTTGTCGATGCCAATCCTCATGAAGTGGACTTTAGTTGGACGTTTAATAATTCTGCGGAGAGTATCGATGTTGCAACAAATCACATATCTCGCTTAGGTAATTATTTTCAAACTTCAGAAAGTTATTTAGCCATATAATTCTACATTCATTATTAGGTACGACTTCTATCGTAACATATACCCCGATTACTGAACTGGATTACGGTACTCTCCTTTGTGTGGCCACAAACAAGATCGGCAGACAGCGGGTACCATGTGTATTTCACATTATTGCTGCAGGTAAAATTAAAAAACATCTTATTGCACTAGAGCATTCATGCACGGATTAGATTAATAACGATTTTTCGCGGCCACAAAAAATTTCCAAGCATACATCACTTTGAGCTAAATCACACCCTAGTAAAAACTCTGAATAAAGCAGGTTTGTCTTCGGTGCTAGCGCCTACATATGTAGATCTCAGAGGCAATGAAAGCTAGAGCAACTAAAATTGGTACACAGACTTCCATAAATCCCACGCAAATCAAGTTTGTTTTATATGTTTGCAACGCTCCCATACGCTCACGCAAATCGCGAAAGTCTACCACACCCACAAGTTTTCAAAATATAGGGTGGCCGATGACAGCCGCTACAAAAAAGCTAAATAACTTTTATTCAACTTAAGTAAGCTGCTTAATTTTTTTTTTATTGTGAAGTTTGATCTTTATATTTAACAAAAATTGATAACTGGGACACTGAAACAAAAATTTGGATTTCGTAATTTCGGTTTAAAGAGAGTATCAGCGTACGTATGACGGCAAAGCTCCGAGCAGATGGACCATAATGATGATTGTAAACAATTTTCCGAGCATGGGATACATGCAAGAAAAGCTTACCATCGGAGGCCTTCAGTTCGGACAGAGCTTACTATGGCTGCTACTGTACAAAACAATTCAAGCGTTTCGAAAAGGAACTTATCTGCTCAAATGGGTATCAGCAGTCAGTTATACACAAGGATTTTAATGTATTCTCCTACAGAATTCTAATGGCTAACAAACTGAATGCAACGGACTTACCCATCCGCTGAGTTGTGTTAAAACATTTTTCAAATGGTAGCCGGGCGCGGAAACATAATGAGCTGTCGTTTTATGTCTGAAGAGGCCAATTATGATAGAAATGGAAACGTAAATAAATAAAATTGTCGAATTATAGGCTTTTACACGACAGCACACTTGGCTCATTCGACGCGCTTTTCATCATTCAGGCCGAATGTCTAGTTCATTCCCATACAAAATCCGAATGATCATCCAAATCAAATGTAGTCATTCTTTGCCCTTCGTCCTGGTTGATTTCAGTATTTTTCTATAGAAAACCCGATGTTTATCGATGATCTCGTGAAAAACTATGCAATCATCTCTAATATCAGCTGTTGTGTCAGAAAAAAATGTAAACATAAAATTTGCGCCAAAAATATTTTCAAAAGGAATATTTAAATGCTATATTTTCTGATGAACAAGCAAAGGAGAGCAGTCATTCAGAGAAGCATGACTATGAGGCCATTCTTATGGAGCTAATTCATTAATATTAATTAGAATTAAGCTTTTATTTTATACTTTATTATTGTTGCACAGACACTGAAAAGCTTCGGGCGAATGGCAAATTTAGTTACCCGTTTCACATTTGGTCGTCTAAAGCCAAAAACCAGGCACATTCCAAAAGTGAGTGAATGTGGCAAATGTTAGTTCTCGTGTAAAAACCCTATTAGAGTCATTCCAACCCACTGATACTTCATGAGACGGCATTGGACCTTACTTGGCGATCGCATTTTAAAGCAATTTTAGTGACAAAAAGGATGGAACGGGTATCTCAAAGCTGGGGATCTTACCCCCTTTTTCTATATATCTATCTATATATATAAAACTCTTTGTCCTGACTGACTGACTAGTCAGTCAGGACTGACTGACTGACTGACTGACTGACACATCAACGTGTAGGCCAAACGGCTAAGGTAAAGAGCTGAAATTTTCACACAACATAGCTGAGACAATTTCATCGTGCAATAAGACGGCGTTTTGTAAAATTCCACCTGGAAGTGTGTTTACCCGAGGTCAAAAGGTTATGGAATTGCTTTGTATGAAAAACTTTTTTGTTTGTTAAGATATCTTAACCAAACTTACAGATTATATGTTTGGAACTGTCTCTTACATCCTGACCAAATTTGGTCAAAGTCGGATTACTATATCATATAGCTTCCATAGCAATAATCGGATGAAAATAACCTTTAGTATTGAAAACTTTTTTGTTTCTTAAGATATCTTAACCAAACTTACAGATTAGATGTTTGGGACTGTCGCTTACATTCTGACCAAATATGGTCAAAGTCAGATTATTATATCATACAGCTGCTGAGTTTTTCATACCAATGGTTAGTTTCATAAGATATAGTAATCCGACCTCGACCAAATTTGGTCAGAATGTGAGACCGTCCCAAAGTAAGTTTGGTTAAGATATCTTAAGAAACAAAAAGTTTTTCATACTAACACATGATTTTCGACCAATCTTTCCTATGACAGCTATATGATATAGTTGAACGATTTCGACCAAATTGGTTCAGAATTTAAGAGACAGTCGCAAACATACAATCTGTGAGTTTGATTTGGATATCTTAAGAAACAAAAAAGTTTTTCATACTAAAACCTGATTTTCGACCGATCTTTCCTATGACAGCTATATGATATAATATACAATACAACCATCGGACCGTGCAGACGTGTTTACTTAAGCGCTCCGAGTTAATCACAATTTTAATCGTATTAAAGTGCGGCAAAAAATCTAAAATCAGGCCGAGAGCCACCTTGTGCGATGCCTCATCGCACGATCGACATTTAAATAATTAATCTTAACTATCATATTAAAAAAAAACGAAAACTATCACAAAGTAAAACAATTAGAGTGACAAGTGATAATCACTATGAATCACTACGATACCCGTCTTCAACGTCAACGCGAGCAAGACGAACGGCGACTCTCAGAAAGCAATCGAAAAAAGTACTCTGGTACCTCCACCCAACCCGCAAAGTTCCCTCTTACCCGTAGATAACGAGAGAGCTCGTTCTTGCTCTCCGGCTCTGTCAAGCCAAACTCCAAAGACCTGGAGCGAAGAGTGCGCTTCCCCAATGCCTCCAACGTTGCCCTCACAATCTGCTGCAGCTGACGCTGAGCAGCGCCAAAGCCAGCGGGACCGGCTAGACAGACCGGAATGGATCGCTACATTCAAATCAAGCGATAACTTAGCTCTCAACAAATTCGAGGCAAGAAAACTAAAACTAACTGAGGAAACTCAAACCAAACAGCTGGGGAACCAATAAACAACAATAACATGTTTGCGCTGCTGGCTGATAATGCCAACGACCAGCCTACCGAACCTGGACAAGGGGGCCCAAGGAACCCAAAGCCCCCACCAATATACATTCGGGAGAAAATTTCCAACGCGCTAGTAAACAAATTTGTTGACCTTATTGGTAAAAACAACTTTCATGTCATTCCTCTTACTAAGGGGAATATTCATGAGATAAAACTGCAAACAAAAACCGAAAGAGAGTACCGTACGGCAACCAATTATCTCACTGAGTCACAGAAAAACTTTTACACATACCAATTGAAAAGCAGCAAGGGCCTACAGGTGGTACTCAAAGGCATAGAACCGGACGTATCTCCTGACGAGATCATAAGTGCTCTTAAAGAAAAAGGTTTCCATGCCATAAGAGTATCAAATATTATAAACAAAAACAAAAAACCACAACCACTCTATAAAGTCGAGCTAGAACCAGATAGTAGAGCATTAAAGAAAAACGAAGTGCACCCCATCTACAAACTGCAGCTCCTGTTGCATCGTCGGATCACTGTAGAAGAACCACACAAACGTAACGGTCCAGTACAATGCTAAAACTGCCAGGAATACGGGCATACCAGGACTTACTGCACACTACGGTCAGTATGTGTAGCATGTGGAGACTCCCATGGCTCTGATCTTTGCCAAGCCAATAAAGAAGATCCCAGCACAAAAAAATGTGGAAACTGCGGTGGAAATCACACAGCTAACTACAGAGGCTGTCCTGTGTACAAAGAACTTAAAAACCGTATTCGGCGAGTACCAGCAACGCGCTCCCAGCGCATGCCAAACGCAGTCATAGCATCTCAAACTACACCCGACGTCTTCTTCGCCAAGGCAGCCAGCTCTTCATTTGGTCCTGCTAACACCATCAATGGCATATCCTTTGCCAGTGCGTTAAAATCAGTCCTACAAAAGCCGACCCCCTCAACAGCGCTTCCAAATTTCATGCAAGCAGAGCCGAGCTTGCCAAATGTTCAGCAGCAGCCTCAAAACTCAATTGAAGCGATGATTTTCACTCTTCAACAAAGTATGATGGAGTTCATGTCCTTTATGAGAACAACTATGCAAAACCTTATGCAAAATCAAAACACATTGATACAGATGCTTGCATCACAACAATCAAAATAACCAATGGCGCCCCTACGAATAACTCTTTGGAACGCTAACGGTGTTTCACGGCATAAACTTGAGCTAACTCAATTCCTATACGACAAACACATCGACGTAATGCTGCTCTCAGAGACGCATCTCACTAACAGATACAACTTTCAAATACATGGTTACTCATTCTACGGTACAGATCATCCGGATGGAAAAGCACACGGTGGAACGGGTATCTTAATCAGAAACCGAATCAAACATCATTTTCATAAGAGGTATGCAACAGACTATCTGCAATCTACATCTATAAACGTACAATCGGGGAACAGCAATCTTACAATCGCCTCAGTATATTGTCCTCCTCGTTTCAAAATCTCTGAAACTCAATTCATGCAATTCTACACTACACTGGGGAATCGTTTTATAGCGGCTGGAGACTACAATGCGAAGCACACGTATTGGGGCTCTCGCCTTGTGACCCCCAAGGGAAAGCAGCTATACAACGCAATCATAAAACCCAGCAATAAACTTAGCTATGCTTCCCCGGGTAGTCCTACATACTGGCCTTCGGACCCTAAAAATAAACCAGATTTAATAGACTTCGCTGTGACAAAAAACATCCCACGTAATCTGATAACAGCCGAAGCGCTTTCGGACTTATCATCCGACCACTCGCCTGTTCTGTTAAATCTTCTCCAATGCCCGGAACTTGAAGAGTATCCCAATAGGCTCACAACACACAGAACCAACTGGCTCAAGTTCAAGAAATATGTGAGTTCTCACCTTGACCTAACCCCGCAGTTCAACATCGAAGCTGACATCGACAGCTCTGCTGATTTACTGGCAAAGGTACTCGTCTCTGCAGCTAAAATCTCTACACCACAAGACGTGACAGTACAAACCCAACAACACAAAACCAATTTTGAAATTGAACAACTTGTGCTGGAAAAGCGAAGACTGAGACGCGACTGGCAGTCACATCGCTCGCCATTTACCAAAGAACGATTTAAAGATGCTTCACGCAGGCTCAGCAAAGCTCTAAAGCGTGAAGAAGCGGATGCCCAACACCGGTACATACGGAAATTATCGCCAACAAGTACAAAGCATCCATTGTGGAAAGCTCATCCAACTCTAAATGCGCCAATCGAAACAGTAATCCCTATAAGAAACTCTTCAGGCTCCTGGGCCCGTAGTGATAAAGGCAGGGCCGACACATTTGCTGCTCATCTGCGAAATGTGTTTCAACCAAATCCCGCAAGTAACTCTTTTGTACTACCACCTTCTCCAGCTCAAACTGCAGACGACCCCGTGCCATCTGAGTTTCGTCCAAGTGAAATTTCAAAAGTCATCAAGGAGCAGATGAAACCAAAGAAGGCGCCAGGCTGTGATCTAATAACTCAAAAATGATCATTGAACTCCCGAACTGTGCTATTTGCCTCATTTGTAAGCTTTTCAACGCGATCACAAGACTTGGATATTTCCTTAAAAAGTGGAAAAAATCGATCATTATTATGATACCGAAACCAGGAAAAGATCATACAATGCCATCATCGTACAGACCAATAAGTCTACTACCCTGCTTGTCAAAGCTCTTTGAAAAATGTCTCCTGTTGCGCCTAATTCCCTACCTGAGAGCACACAATGTAATCCCAGCACATCAATTTGGCTTCCGAGAAAAGCATGGAACTATCGAGCAAGTCAACCGGATAACATCAGAAGTACGTACTGCATTCGAGCATCGGGAATACTGCAGTGCGATATTTCTTGACGTCTCTCAGGCCTTCGATAGAGTGTGGCTTGACGGCCTCATGTACAAAATTAAAACGACACTCCCGACATACACCCACAAGCTACTAGAGTCGTACCTCTACAATAGAGTCTTCTCAGTGAGAAGCAACGTTACTACGTCAGCCGACCACTTAATTGAAGCTGGAGTTCCTCAAGGCAGCGTACTGGGACCAACCTTATATGTCATTTACACAGCGGACATCCCTACAAACGAGCGGTTAACAACATCTACGTTTGCCGACGATACAGCTATTTTAAGCCGCTCCAGATGCCCTATCCAAGCAACATCAAAACTAGCTGATCACCTGGTGGTAGTGGAGAAATGCCTATCAGACTGGCGTATTAAAATAAACGAACAAAAGTGTAAACACGTAACGTTTACTCGCAACAGGCAAACCTGCCCTCCGCTAACTTTGTATAACACTCAACTCCTCCAAGCTGATGAAGTAACGTACCTTGGAGTTCACCTTGACAGACGGCTCACTTGGAATTATCATATTAAAGCTAAGAAAACGCAGATAACTCTGAAAGCAACTAACCTTCATTGGCTTTTAAATGCTCGATCTCCCCTTTGCCTGGAATACAAGGTACTATTATATAGCTCCACAATAAAACCAATCTGGACCTACGGTTCGCAGCTATGGGGAAATGCGAGCAACAGCAGCATTGTTATCGTTGAGCGAGCACAATCCAAAATTTTGAGAACTATCACTGGGGTACCATGGTATGTTCGGAATGAAAACATCCGTAGAGATCTTAACATTCTATCCGCAAAAGATGAAATAGCACAACAAAAGGCGAACTACATCATCAAGCTATCACTGCATCCGAATCTCCTAGCAAGGCGCTTAACTCGGGTTTGCAATCAAACCCGCCTCCAACGCAACGACCTCCCAGCCCAACAGTAATATATCGGGGCCCCTAGACCTTAATCAGTCGACTTGACTGTAAATAAGCTATCTTCCAAAAAAACTTTTTAACAAAGTAAAAGTCTAGTGACGAAAGTCTTTCCCTGCCCCAAAATTTCTGATATCCCATTTTGTGACGAACGATATTAAACTTAATATATAAATAATTATAAAATAAAAAGTTTGGCATTCGGAACATTGCGCATAAAGATCTTGATTCTTTATACCTAAAAATAATTTTAATGCGCAGTGCCGAATGCCAAACTTTTTTTTTTATAATTATTTATTTAGAAATTTTACGTGTTACAACATATTGAAATTTAATAAAAATCGTCGGAACCGTTTTCTAATAAATCGCCAAAGTTTAAGCTAAAAATCCTTTTTTCACCTGTAGCGTTTTACCTGAGCACTTTGCAAAAAAATATTCAAGGCACGTCTGAAAGCCCTCTAATATACCTTTCTAACGACATATAGAACACATCTCTAGCTTTCTTGGATTGGAAGCAATGTGTGTTTCAAATTTATCACGTTTTAGCTTTTTCCCGCTAAACTAGCTATTTCCCGCTAAAGTCGTAGAACAAACATTTCTAGATTTCTGATAAGAAACAATTCCTCATCAGAAAAATTTAGCTTTTTCAGCGCCTTCGTACAAACAAACAAATGGACAAATGGACAAACAGACAAACAGACAAACAAATTTTTCATCTCATTTTGAGAAGGCCCTTAAAAACTTCAAATTAATATATCTTTTGAACCAAATGTCGGATTGAAATGATCAAGGTATCATTCGACGCGTATTTTTAATAAGAATTTTTAAAAATTATAAAATTTTACCAAAAGGCTCCAACGGCCCCACTAGCTGCAATCATTAAAATTTGGCCCCTCCCACTTACACCCCCATATCTTACGAACCAGGTGAGTTACCAAAAGTCTTAGTATGCACTTTTGTTAGGTAAAGTCATACCTTTCGATCGGACAGTCATAGCAAATTTTCCATTCTGCGTGTATATATTGCTAGTCGCCTTTTGCACACTACGTGTTGCTTTCGTCACTAGCGCGGACTGCCGTCCGCAGTGATAATTATAAGATTTGATTAACTTATTGTAAGTCTCCACCCGGAGAAGATTCAATAAATAAAGCAAAGTAGTTAAAAAAAAAAAAAAAACTATATGATATAGTTGACCGATTTCGACCAAATTTGGTCAGAATGTAAGAGACCGTCGCAAACATACAATCTGTGAGTTTGATTTGGATATCCTAAGAAACAAAAAAGTTTTTCATACTAAAACCTGATTTTCGACCGATCTTTCCTATGACAGCTATATGATATAGTTGAACGATTTCGACCAAATTTGGTCAGAATGTAAGAGACAGACTTTTTTGTTTCTTAAGATATCTAAATCAAACTCACAGATTATATGTTTGCGACTGTCTCTTACATCCTGACCAAATTTGGTCAAAGTCGAATAACTATATCATACAGCTGCCATAGCAATAATCGGATGAAATTAACCTTTAGTAAGGAACACTTTTTTGTTTCTTAAGATATTGTTGGCGCAGTTCGAAGCAGTTGTTGTTGTTTTTATTATTGTAGCTCTAGTTTAGTTTTGAAATTCGTGAAGTCTAGTGTAAGTTAGTTTAGGGCGAAGCGAGAGCGCAATAAAGCTTTCGTTGTTCGCTCTGAGAGCGAATTCGCCTATCTATCGCCTATCTATCGCCTATCTATCTATCGTAAGAACATGGAGTCAGTTGTCGAAATACATTATTATAATCAGCACCGAATCGCTCTCGTTCTCGCCAATCTTTTTCTAAAACGCCACCAAATTCTTTTCAGTTTTGTAATTACAAATTATATAAACTCATATGATTTTTCATGGCGCCCCTGGGTGGACATTTTTAGAATCAGTTTGAAGTGTATAAACGACTTTTCTTAAGTGCAATTAAGTGCAATTGTGAGTGGCTCGCGACGCGAAATTATTAAAATTATTAAAATTGATATAAAATCGCGCCGGTCGTGCAATTTGCTGCCAATCACTTGGATTGCCAATTACTTGGACATCTGGGCATTTCTGGACATATTGAACTCTGGATCGGTGGCTCTCTTGGATTTCATCTTGTGGATCAATCGTCGTTGGAAATGCCAAGGAAAGTTGCGTCGGAAGTACAAAGTCCGCGCCAGCAGGTACTGTGCTAAAAATTGAAAGCGAAACAATTGCATTGGTTGTTCTAAATAAGGTCAACGCTTTCAATTCTTGGCACATATGTAAAGTAGTTGAGCATACATACATATGTACATATATACATATGTATGCTTAGAATTGCATGCACTAACATAACCGCTTTGGAGAATAATTGTTTATACATATATATATTTTTGTGCGATTTAGTGCTTCTGAGCGGCTGTTAAATTAATAAGCAATAACACTGCCCTTTAATTTCATTTCGCTCAGTCGTTCGTCCCCCCCCCACCTTCTTGCCTTCACTTGCAATTACAGTTTCAAAGCCAAGCGCTTATATACAAGTGCATTGCGCACATACACACACACGCACGTCAAGCCAGCTGCAGACCGTTGGTTTTCGTTTTCGTTGCTTGCAGCTGTGCAGTTGTTGTTGTGTGCATTTTCGTTGGCGCGCTTTGGTCAAGAGACGCTCGCTCCCCTACATTGTTGGTCAGGCATATTCGTTTTCGAAAGTCGTTTGTCAAGTGATAGTGTTCGCTTTGTTTTTTTTGTTTCTTTTCTCCAATTTCAACTGCAAGCGAATACTATCAACAACATATTCGATTAATCGTGTGAATTATTGATTTTCACATAATAATTGATTTATTAATCGCATGTTTAAAAATCAATTAATCGAATATTAAATTCGATTTTTATTGGAATTTTAAATTGGAAAATATATCGAATTCTAAAATCGATATAAATTACTATATCGATTATTATTCGATATTTCGTTTAAATTTATGTAAAACAAAAATATATCGAATACTAAATTCGATATTAATTAAATTTTACAATATTCATCGAATACTTAATTCATTTTAATTCAAATTTAATAGTATAAATCGAATTTAATTTAACATGGCAAACACTAAGGAAACTTTCGATGACGCAAAAAAGAAGCGAAATGTTTGCGTTAAAAGCATATTTCGCGTACATGATCAAATTACTAAAGGTAAATTAAACCTTGAGTCTACAGAATTGGAATGTAGATTAGAAATGTTGGCCTCACACATAGATAGCGCTTTGAGATATCAAACTCGAGTAGAATCGTTTGATCCAGACGATGAATATCGTAGTGAGCTGGAAGAGCTCTGTATAACGACGAAAGCTCGTCTGAAGTCCTTTATAAAGAGCCTAAGTCCTGAAATACAGGCAGTAATTCCTGTTGCAGCTCCACGCACACGTCTTCCGCATCTGGCACTTCCCAAGTTTAGTGGAAAATATTCTGAGTTTATGAATTTTATAAGTTTGTTCGAGACCCTTGTTCATAACGATAAGTCGATTCCAGCGATAGAGATGTTCAATCATCTGATATCGTGTCTCTCTGGTGCAGCTTTAGGCACGATCAAATCGTTCCAAGTCACCGAGGACAATTATTTGAAGGCATTGGAAAGTTTAAAGAGAGTTTACGACAATGAGTGTCTTATATTCAATTAGACTATTCAAGCTCTCTTCTTCTCTTCTCTTCTTCTCACTTCTCTCAATAGGTGATGATAGAAAGATATCCAACACAATTCTCATTCACCTCGTTATGAATAAAGTTGAGCAAATGACAAGGCAAAAATGGGAAGATCAGCTCGATTATGCAACCATTCCATTGTGGAGTGATTGTGAAACAGTCTTAAATCGGAGATATCAGCATCTATCTGCTGAAGCTTCAGAAAAATTATCCGATCACTCTAAGACAAAGTCAAAGACTGTTTCTAAAAACAATAATCGAAGTTCCGAAGATCATACAATATTGAATTGTTCTGCATATGCCGCGCAATCAGTGCAGCAGCGTTTTGAGTTTGCTAAGGCGGCTCAATTATGCATCAATTGTCTTCGGAAGGGACACACTGTTGCCATATGTAAGGCATACAAGTGCAGAGTATGTAGTCGTTCGCACAATACATTGTTGCATCGATACTCTGCGGTTTCTAACACTCGAGCGTTACCATCACCCTCTGACTCCGCCCAGGATCATCCATCGACTTCACATGCTTCTATGCATGTGAATGTGTCAGATAGAGTAATCCTAGCTACAGCAGTCGTAAGTGTCAAAACGAAAAGTGGCGATTTTGTTTTGGCCAGGGCGTTGCTTGATTCTGGGTCGCAAATTAATTGCGTAACAGACGAGCTAGCTCAACGATTGCAGCTGCGTCGAGAAGAGGCTAGTATCAGCTTACTTGGGATTGCTCAATGCAATACACAAGTAAAGAGCAAGATACACACAGTGGTTAAGTCGCGAGTCAATTGCAGTGAGTTTTCGTTAGACCTGTGGGTGTTGAAGACCATTTCTGGTTATCAGCCAGACCACACGGTCAATGTTAGTGGTTGGAAAGTACCTGAAAACCTACAATTGGCTGATCCATATTTCCACAAGCCACAGAAGATCGACATGCTCATCGGAGCAGAGACGTTCTTTGAGCTTCTCTCTGTCGGTCAAATTAAACAAGGTCCAAATTGTCCGATTCTGCAAAAAACTCTTGTCGGTTGGATTGTCTCGGGTCGTTATACGCCAACAGGTCCCATGACTTCTCAGAAAGTTAATCTGAGTTGTCAGGAAGAAGCGTATACATCGATAGACACAACGTTGCAGAAATTTTGGTCATTGGAAGAGTTGCCTTCACCAAAAAAGGTCCGAACAGTTGAACAGCAGCTATGTGAGAGCCACTTTCAAGATAATTTGAAAATATTGCCGTCAGGTCGATTTGAAGTAAGACTTCCATTCAAATCAGATCCCATTCAGCTTGGTAACTCCTTCGAGGTTGCTAAGCGTCGTTTTTTGTCGCTTGAAAGACGTTTATCTCGTGATCTCGAGCTTAAGCGTATGTACTTGGAATTTATGGACGAATATGTTTCACTTGGTCATATGTCTGAAATAGACAATCAAATTCCAAGTACTCCACACTATTTCATTCCGCATCAGTGTGTCCTAAGACCACAGAGCACGTCGACGAAGTTACGCGTTGTGTTTGACGCATCTTGTCGTACTTCGTCTCAAATTGCGTTGAATGACCTTCTAATGGTTGGACCGACCATTCAAGAGGAGCTATATTCCACTCTGCTTCGATTCCGGCTACACAAATATGCATTGACAGCTGACATCAAAAAGATGTATAGGCAGGTCATGATGCATGAAGCAGATCGATATTTTCAGCTCGTAGTGTGGAGAAAGAACCCAACAGACTCTTTGAGGTCCTTCAGGTTAAACACCGTAACTTATGGCACTGCGCCAGCCCCGTTTTTGGCAATACGGTGTTTAACAAAGCTGAGTGACATGTTCGAGTGTTCACACCCAAAAGCTGCTGACGTTATTAGGCACGACTTTTACGTCGATGACTTGTTAACTGGTGCTGCATGCGTAGAGAACCTCCAGATAATCAAGTCTGAAGTCTCGGAAATCCTGCTTGGCGCAGGTTTCGAACTCACCAAGTGGTTTTCGAATGCCCCTGAGTTCTCCGCAACAAATGCCGCCAAGCCGATAACGATCTCAGAGTCTGATACAACCAAAACACTTGGCGTTATATGGTTGCCAAATGAAGATATCTTTCAATTTAAGATAGATGATTCATTTATGGGTCTTAGAGCGACAAAACGAAACATTCTCTCGGTTTCATCGCGGTTATTTGATCCGCTTGGCCTGTTAAGCCCGCTGATTATCAAGGCAAAGATATTGCTCCAAGAGCTCTGGCTTCAAAAGCTAGATTGGGACGAATCCATCCCTATGAGCTTGGACAACTCGTGGCAGCAACTGAAGTCAACTTTGATTCAGTTGCAAAGAATCAAGATACCACGATATGTCTTTACAGACCCAACGACACCGATCGAGATACATGGCTTTGCCGACGCATCAATGCGAGCGTTTGGCGCATGCGTCTATATACGCATTAATTCTGCAGAAGGTTGTCGTATTTCCTTATTGACGTCTAAGTCCAAAGTAGCCCCCCTCAAGATTAAGACTCTTCCTAGACTTGAGTTGTGCGCGGCTCACCTTCTCGCAGATCTCTGTCACCGAATCAGAAATCTGATAAGATTACCAATTGAACGGACGGTTCTTTGGTCTGATTCTGAAGTTACGCTTCATTGGATTAAGTCACATCCTTCGTCCTTGGCAACATTTGTGTCGAATCGTGTGGCTGAAATCCAAGAGTGGACAGAGAACGCTGAATGGCGCCATGTACCTACAAAGCAGAACCCAACAGATATCGTATCGAGAGGCTGCGATGTTGACGAATTGCTTTCGTCTATTTGGTTCAATGGGCCTTCATTCGCTTATGTGTTTCGTTTCATAAAAATATGTAAAAATAAACGAGAGAAATTTGAAAAGATCCCTACGGCATTAGAGAGAAAAGAAGCTTTTGAAAAAATAGTTGAAGTCATCCAACAATTTGAATTTAAAGATGACATAGATAGGGTTCGAAAGGGCACGCGTGTGGCTCATAGCCTGCAGCGTCTCAATCCATTTATACATGAGTATAATGGATCTTGGTGCTCCTTTTCGTTGATGCGAGTGGGGGGACGACTGGCAAATGCTCCTATTTCATATGATGCTAAGTTTCCGATGCTCCTTCCTAAAAGCTCGCAATTTGCTAGAAGCTACATAAGATACCTGCATTTAACGAACTGTCATGCTGGCCCAAGAGCACTCGTGAGTCTTCTTCGTGAGCGTATTTGGTTAGTTAACGCTCAAGAGGTCTGTCGTCAGACAGTGAGATCATGTATCCCTTGCTTTAAATGCAAGCCTCGTCTGCTAACCCAAATAATGGGTAATTTACCAGCAGATCGACTCCGAGCACTCCGCCCATTTTCTATATGCGGTGTTGATTTTTGCGGCCCAATTAGCACGACCTTTCGAATGCGTGGAAAGCCTACTTATAAGTCGTATATCGCACTTTTTGTTTGTTTCGCCTCCAAAGCGGTTCATTTAGAACTTGTATCCGACTTATCAACTAACACATTTTTAATGGCTTTTCAAAGGTTCGTCGGCCGTCGAGGAGTCCCACAGACCGTCCATTGCGACAACGCGACGAACTTCGTCGGAGCAAGTCGCCAGTTTCGGGAGTTGCGGGCTCGAATCGAGGAGGAGGCAGACGCAATTCGCGAATTCGCATCAAGAAGCGGATGCGAATTTGCGTTCATACCGCCAAGAGCTCCGCACTTCGGGGGTCTGTGGGAGGCAGGTGTGAAGTCTGCAAAGCACCTACTCCTACGGACGGTAGGCAGCCTGCTGCTGACGGCAGAAGAGCTGCAGACGACGCTGGTGGCAGTGGAGGCCGTGCTCAACTCACGGCCAATAGGAGCGCTAAGCGACGACCCCAGCGACGGCGAGGCACTCACGCCGGGCCATCTGCTAGTGGGAGGCCCGCTAGCAGCAATGCCAGCAGAGAGGGCCCCGGACCAGCAGGGCCTGATCTGCTTAAATCGATGGCGAGCTGTCTCGTTGCTCAAGCAACAGTTCTGGCGGCGATGGTCCAAGGAGTATATCCTGGGACTCCAGGCGAGGCCCAAGTGGCACCATCGCCTGCCAGACGTGGCCGTTGGAGACCTGGTGATCGTCGCCGAGGACAATCTGCCGCCTCAGAATTGGCTGGTCGGCAGAGTGACGTCGGTGCACAGAGGAGAGGACGGCGTCGTGCGGGTCGTGGAGCTCAAAAGCAGTAGCGGTGGATTATTCAAGAGGCCAATCCACAAGTTGGCGCGCCTGCCAGTTGGATGAAGCCACAGCGCTTCATGGGGGCCGGTGTTGGCGCAGTTCGAAGCAGTTGTTGTTGTTTTTATTATTGTAGCTCTAGTTTAGTTTTGAAATTCGTGAAGTCTAGTGTAAGTTAGTTTAGGGCGAAGCGAGAGCGCAATAAAGCTTTCGTTGTTCGCTCTGAGAGCGAATTCGCCTCGCTTCGCCATCGTAGGTAAGCTAGGCTTATACGTAAGAACATGGAGTCAGTTGTCGAAATACATTATTATAATCAGCACCGAATCGCTCTCGTTCTCGCCAATCTTTTTCTAAAACGCCATCAAATTCTTTTCAGTTTTGTAATTACAAATTATATAAACTCATATGTTTTTTCAGATATCTTAACCAAACTTATAGATTAGATGTTTGGGACTGTCTCTTACATTCTGACCAAATATGGTCAAAGTCGGATTATTATATCATACAGCTGTTGAGTTTTTCATACCAATGGTTAGTTTCATACGATATAGTAATCCGACTTCGACCAAATTTGGTCAGAATGTAGAGACCGGCGCAAACATACAATCTGCGAGTTTGATTTGGATATCCTAAGAACAAAAAAGTTTTTCATACTAAAACCTGATTTTCGACCGATCTTTCCTATGACAGCTATATGATATAGTTGAACGATTTCGACCAAATTTGGTCAGAATGTAAGAGACAGTCGCAAACATACAATCTGTGAGTTTGATTTAGATATCTTAAGAAACAAAAAAGTTTTTCTTACTAAAGGTTAATGTGTATTATATTATATAAATTAAGATATCTTAACCAAACTTACAGTTTATATGTTTGGGACTGTCATTCATATTCTGACCAAATTTGGTAAAAGTCGGATTACTATAACATATAGCTGCCATAGGAACAATATAATGCAAATTATCGATTAGTATGAAAATAGTTTTTCTTTCTTAACAAATCTCAACCAAACTCATACTAAAGGTTACTTTGACTAATTTTAATTAACATTATTAACAAAATTTCATTTCCGCGAGCGAAGCGAAGTGAGGCTGAGCCCCTAGTCTATATATATAAAATTCTTTGTCCTGACTGACTGACTGACTGACTGACTGACTGACTGACTGACTGACTGACTGACTGACTGACTGACTGACTGACTGACTGACTGACTGACTGACTGACTGACTGACTGACTGACTGACTGACTGACTGACTGACTGACTGACTGACTGACTGACTGACTGACTGACTGACTGACTGACTGACTGACTGACTGACTGACTGACTGACTGACTGACTGACTGACTGACTGACTGACTGACTGACTGACTGACTGACTGACTGACACATCAACGTGTAGGCCAAACGGCTAAAGGTAAAGAGCTGAAATTTTCACACAACATAGCTGAGACAATTTCATCGTGCAATAAGACGGCGTTTTTTAAATTCCACCTGGAAGAGTGTTTACCCGAGGTCAAAGGTCATGGAATTGCTTTGTATGAAAAACTTTTTGTTTCTTAAGATATCTTAACCAAACTTACAGATTAGATGTTTGGGACTGTCTCTTTCATTCTGACCAAATTTGGTCAAAGTCGGATTACTATATCATATAGCTGCCATAGGAATAATCGGATGAAATTAACCTTTAGTATGGAAAACTTTTTTGTTTCTTAAGATATCTAACCAAACTTACAGATTAGATGTTTGGGACTGTCTCTTACATTCTGACCAAATTTGGTCAAAGTCGGATTACTATATCATATAGCTGCCATAGGAATAATCGGATGAAATTAACCTTTAGTATGAAAAACTTTTTTGTTTCTTAAGATATCTAACGCCAAACTTACAGATTAGATGTTTGGGACTGTCTCTTACATTCTGACCAAATTTGGTCAAAGTCGGATTACTATATCATATAGCTGCCATAGGAATAATCGGATGAAATTAACCTTTAGTATGAAAAACTTTTTTGTTTCTTAATATATCAACGCCAAACTTACAGATTAGATGTTTGGGACTGTCTCTTACATTCTGACCAAATTTGGTCAAAGTCGGATTACTATATCATATAGCTGCCATAGGAATAATCGGATGAAATTAACCTTTAGTATGAAAAACTTTTTTGTTTCTTAAGATATCTAACCAAACTTACAGATTAGATGTTTGGGACTGTCTCTTACATTCTGACCAAATTTGGTCAAAGTCGGATTACTATATCATATAGCTGCCATAGGAATAATCGGATGAAATTAACCTTTAGTATGAAAAACTTTTTTGTTTCTTAATATATCAACGCCAAACTTACAGATTAGATGTTTGGGACTGTCTCTTACATTCTGACCAAATTTGGTCAAAGTCGGATTACTATATCATATAGCTGCCATAGGAATAATCGGATGAAATTAACCTTTAGTATGAAAAACTTTTTTGTTTCTTAAGATATACTAACCAAACTTACAGATTAGATGTTTGGGACTGTCTCTTACATTCTGACCAAATTTGGTCAAAGTCGGATTACTATATCATATAGCTGCCATAGGAATAATCGGATGAAATTAACCTTTAGTATGAAAAACTTTTTTGTTTCTTAATATATCAACGCCAAACTTACAGATTAGATGTTTGGGACTGTCTCTTACATTCTGACCAAATTTGGTCAAAGTCGGATTACTATATCATATAGCTGCCATAGGAATAATCGGATGAAATTAACCTTTAGTATGAAAAACTTTTTTGTTTGTTAAGATATCAACACCAAACTTACAGATTAGATGTTTGGGATTAGATGTTAGTATGAAAAACTTTTTTGTTTGTTAAGATATCACACCAAACTTACAGATTAGATGTTTGGGACTGTCTCTTACATTCTGACCAAATTTGGTCAAAGTCGGATTACTATTATTTATTTTATTTTGCATTGTTATTAATTTTTTGTTTATGCCATTAAGGCTTTTTAAAATGTTGTTCGTTTTTATATCTTTTTGTTTGTTTCTGTTTTTAATTTTGTTCTTTTTCTGCTGTTGCTGTTGTTGTTGCTGATGTTGTTGTAGTTGTTGCTGTTGTTGATGTTGTGGCTGTTGTGTATTTTGTGACTGTTGTGGATGTTGTTGTAGTTGTTGTTGCTGATGTTGTTGTAGTTGTTGCAGTTGTTGATGTTGTGGCTGTTGTGGCTGTTGTGTTTGTTGTGACTGTTGCGGCTGTTGTTGTTCCTGATGTTGTAGTTGTTGTTGCTGATGTTGTTGTAGCTGTTGCTGATGTTGTTGTAGCTGTTGCTGATGTTGTTGTATTTGTTGCTGTTGCTGGTGTTGTGGCTGTTGTGGCTGTTGTTGTTCTTGATGTTGTTGTAGTTGTTGTTGCTGACCCATATAATGTATTGGGTATTGGGGTTGGTATTGGGGTTGGTATTGGAATTGGGGTAGGTATTGGGGTTGGTATGCCCAAGTGCCTTGCGGCTGCCATTGAAAACTGTGAAAACGCTATAAAAAAAATGCGCCAAATCCTTTACCTCTGTGGTGGTGTGGAAGTGAGGAAATGTTCTTAAATATATATATCTTTTTTTTGTGTCTAAATTTTATTACAAATACTAATTATCATTTACGCGAGCGAAGCGAGCCGGGGGTTGGCGAGCGAAGGAGCAGCGGGCGGACCCCCTAGTATATATATAAAACTCTTTGTCCTGACTGACTGACACATCAACGTGTAGGCCAAACGGCTAAAGGTAAAGAGCTGAAATTCACACAACATAGCTGAGACAATTTCATCGTGCAATAAGACGGCGTTTTGTAAAATTCCACCTGGAAGTGTGTTTACCCGAGGTCAAAAGGTCATGGAATTGCTTTGTATGAAAAACTTTTTTGTTTGTTAAGATATCTTAACCAAACTCACAGATTATGTTTGGGACTGTCTCTTACATTCTGACTAAATTTGGTCAAAGTCGGATTACTATATCATATAGCTGCCATAGCAAAAATCGGATGAAATTAACCTTTAGTATGGAAAACTTTTTTGTTTCTTCAGATATCTTAACCAAACTTACAGATTATATGTTTGGGACTGTCTCTTACATTCTGACCAAATTTGGTCAAAGTCGGATTACTATATAGCTACCATAGCAATATTCGGATGAAATTAAACATTAGTATGGAAAACTTTTTTGTTTCTTAAGATATCTTAACCAAACTTACAGATTAGATGTTGGGGACTGTCTCTTACATTCTGACCAAATATGGTCAACGTCGGATTACTATATCATATAGCTGCCATAGGAACAATATAATGCAAATTATCGATTAGTATGCAAATTGTTATTCTTTCTTAAGAAATCTCAACCAAACTCATACTAAAGGTTACTTTGATTAAACTTAATTAACATTATTAACTAAATTTCATTTCCGCGAGCGAAGCGAGCCGTGGATTGGCGAGCAAAGCGAGCAGGGGGCGGAGCCTCCTAGTTAAATTATAAAGAAACTAGGGGCTCCGCTCCCTGCTCGCTTCGCTCGCGGAAATGAAATTTAGTTAATAATGTTAATTAAGTTTAGTCAAAGTAACCTTTAGTATGAGTTTGGTTGAGATTTCTTAAGAAAGAAAAACAATTTTCATACTAATCGATAATTTGCATTATATTGTTCCTATGGCAGCTATATGATATAGTAATCCGACTTTTACCAAATTTGGTCAGAATGATGAATGACAGTCCCAAACATATAATCTGTAAGTTTGGTTAAGATATCTTAATTTATATAATATAACTAGGGGGCTCCGCCCCCTGCTCGCTTCGCTCGCGGAAATGAAATTTAGTTAATAATGTTAATTAAGTTTAATCAAAGTAACCTTTAGTATGAGTTTGGTTGAGATTTCTTAAGAAAGAAAAACAATTTTCATACTAATCGATAATTTGCATTTTATTGTTCCTATGGCAGCTATATGTTATAGTAATCCGACTTTTACCAAATTTGGTCAGAATGATGAATGACAGTCCCAAACATATAATCTGTAAGTTTGGTTAAGATATCTTAATTTATATAATATAACTAGGGGGCTCCGCCCCGCTCGCTTCGCTCGCGGAAATGAAATTTAGTTAATAATGTTAATTAAGTTTAATCAAAGTAACCTTTAGTATGAGTTTGGTTGAGATTTCTTAAGAAAGAAAAACAATTTGCATACTAATCGATAATTTGCATTTTATTGTTCCTATGGCAGCTATATGTTATAGTAATCCGACTTTTACCAAATTTGGTCAGAATGATGAATGACAGTCCCAAACATATAATCTGTAAGTTTGGTTAAGATATCTTAATTTATATAATATAACTAGGGGGCTCCGCCCCCTGCTCACTTCGCTCGCGGAAATGAAATTTAGTTAATAATGTTAATTAAGTTTAATCAAAGTAACCTTTAGTATGAGTTTGGTTGAGATTTCTTAAGAAAGAAAAACAATTTTCATACTAATCGATAATTTGCATTTTATTGTTCCTATGGCAGCTATATGTTATAGTAATCCGACTTTTACCAAATTTGGTCAGAATGATGAATGACAGTCCCAAACATATAATCTGTAAGTTTGGTTAAGATATCTTAATTTATATAATATAACTAGGGGGCTCCGCCCCCTGCTCACTTCGCTCGCGGAAATGAAATTTAGTTAATAATGTTAATTAAGTTTAATCAAAGTAACCTTTAGTATGAGTTTGGTTGAGATTTCTTAAGAAAGAAAAACAATTTTCATACTAATCGATAATTTGCATTTTATTGTTCCTATGGCAGCTATATGTTATAGTAATCCGACTTTTACCAAATTTGGTCAGAATGATGAATGACAGTCCCAAACATATAATCTGTAAGTTTGGTTAAGATATCTTAATTTATATAATATAATGCACATTAACCTTTAGTATGAAAAACTCTTTTGTTTCTTAAGATATCCAAATCAAACTCACAGATTGTATGTTTGAGACTGTCTCTTACATTCTGACCAAATTTGGTCGAAATCGGTCAGCTATATCATATAGCTGTCATAGGAAAGATCGGCCGAAAATCAGGTCTTAGTATGAAAAACTTTTTTGTTTCTTAAGATATCTAAATCAAACTCACAGATTGTATGTTTAAGACTGTCTCTTACATTCTGACCAAATTTGGTCGAAATCGGTCAGCTATATCATATAGCTGTCATAGGAAAGATCGGTCGAAAATCAGGTGTTAGTATGAAAAACTTTTTTGTTTCTTAAGATATCTTAACCAAACTTGCTTTGGGACAGTCTCTTACATTCTGACTAAATTTGGTCGAAGTAGGATTACTATATCATATGAAACTAACCTTTGGTATGAAAAACTCAGCAGCTGTATGATATAGTAATCCGACTTTGACCAAATTTGGTCAGAATGTAAGAGACAGTCCCAAACATCTAATCTGTAAGTTTGGTTAAGATATCTAAAGAAACAAAAAAGTTTTCCATATTAAAGGTTAATTTCATACGATTATTTCTATGGCAGCTATATGATATAGTAATCCGACTTTGACCAAATTTGGTCAGGATATAAGAGACAGTCCCAAACATATAATCTGTCAGTTTGGTTAAGATATCTTAACAAACAAAAAAGTTTTTCATACAAAGCAATTCCATGACCTTTTGACCTCGGGTAAACACACTTCCAGGTGGAGTTTTACAAAACGCCGTCTTATTGCACGATGAAATTGTCTCAGCTATGTTGTGTGAAAATTTCAGCTCTTTACCTTTAGCCGTTTGGCCTACACGTTGATGTGTCAGGCAGTCAGTCAGTCAGGACAAAGAGTTTTATATATATAGATATAATGCACATTAACCTTTAGTATATAAAACTTTTTTGTTTCTTAAGATATCTGAACCAAACTTACTTTGGGACGGTCTCTTACATTCTGACAAAATTTGTTCGAAGTCGGATTACTATATCATATGAAACTAACCTTTAGTATGAAAAACTCAGCAGCTGTATGATATAGCAATCCGACTTTGACCATATTTGGTCAGAATGTAAGAGACAGTCCCAAGCATTTAATCTGTAAGTTTGGTTAATATATCTTAAGAAACAAAAAGTTTTCCATACTAAAGGTTAATTTCATCCGATTATTGCTATGGCAGCTGTATGATATAGTTATTCGACTTTGACCAAATTTGGTCAGGATGTAAGAGACAGTCGCAAACATATAATCTGTGAGTTTAGATTGGATATCTTAAGAAACAAAAAAGTTTTTCATACAAAGCAATTCCATGACCTTTTGACCTCAGGTAAACTCACTTCCAGGTGGAAACAAAACGCCGTCTTATTGCACAATGAAATGGTCTCAGCTATGTTGTGTGAATTTCAGCTCTTTACCTTTAGCCGTTTGGCCTACACGTTGATGTGTCAGTCAGTCAGTTAGGACAAAGAATTTTATATATATAGACTCTTTAATTTTTGTTAACTTTTTTATATTTTGTTAATATTTAGAACAATTTCAATTAAACGTATACGGTAACTTCTTATTCAATATAATTGTCTAGTGGCAAGGTCTATGGTCTATATTTTGTTAATATTTAGAACAATTTCAATTAAACGTAGACGGTAACTTCTTATTCAATATAATTGTCTAGTGGCAAGGTCTATGGGGTGATGTCGCTTTAATCTTCGTCTCCTAGGCCTTCCCCTTATGGTGTGGCAGTTTAGAAGGAGTCGTGCCAGAGGGTTCAGATGATTTTCTAATCGCTGAATGTACTGCGCAGACTGTTTTTGTTGGAGATATACTTCAAATTTTTTTTCAATGTTTGCACTCAAGTACCAATGAAAAGCACATGGAAATGCTAGCGTCTAAAAGCTCGCTATATGTGTCCAGAGTAGTGCCTAAAAGCATTACTACTTTTTTAATTAGCATTGAAAATAGTAGTACTAGTGAAATTTCCGTTCACTAGCATTGAAAGAAGTAGTCTTAATGAAGTGGACATTTCATTGACAATAGCTTTGAAAAAAGTAAAGCTAGAAAAAGTATTACCGATATAACTGAGGTATGTACATATGACTTACAAAAAAACTTTTTTAGAAAGTAAAAATCTAGTAATGAAAGACTTTCCATGCTTCAAAATTTCTAATATCCAAATTTACGAAAAGTTTTCGGCACATTGCACGAAAAGGTCAAGATTCTTTATACCAAAAAATGACTTTTATGCGCAGTTTCGAATGCCAAATGATTTTTTTGGTAATTGTCTAGTACGTGCACGACCTCACCAAAATTCACGAAAAAAAACCGCAGATAGACGGCGAATTATCATGAATTATCGTATGAAAATTTTGTCCCGCTCTCCCGATGTCTCTTTTTAAATGCATTTTAAAGTTCAGCGAAAAATACATAAAATATCGAAGCAGGCCTTTCAAAATTAGTTAAAATGTATAGGATTTTTATTCTAGTTTCAATGAAAATAAAAAAAAAACAAAGCAGGCTATTAAAAATTAGTTAAAATGGACAGGAGTTTTATGGGTAAAATTGCATTTGATTTTGAACATTTGTTCTGTAAGGTTCTAATTTGTTTAATTTCAAATAAAAATTTATTCGATATGTCGTGCGCAGGTAAAAAAAAAAGTGCAAAAGTGTTTTAAAATTTAATGAAATATATCTATCGTGGCTAGGATGCAAGTATGGATTGTTCGCCATTTCTGAAATGGATAATAATAATTACTCAAGGGGCGAAACGGTGTCGAAAATGTTCAGAAACCCAAGAAGAGAAACAGGAAGGTTCCGTGCAGTTTTCTGGAAAATATATGAGCTAACACCTTCTGTGAAGGTAAACAATTAAGTGCATTTCGCAGAGGTAAGTGAGGGAAAAAGAGAGCCGCAGGCAAAATTTTTTTTTTTAAATCGCGCGATTTGCGATTTATTTATTTTTATTCACGGTCCATCAAGGACATATTTTTTCTTTTGCTATAATTTTTTGACAACTTTTGAAGAGCCTGCTTTGATTAAATATGTGTATTGCACTGAAAATTTAAAGTGCATTTAAAAAGAAACCGCGGTAACTTAAATACAATACACTTTAAGGATGGACCTGTCGTCTTCACAATCTACAAGCGTAGCAGATATCGCAGCAACAACGTTCACATAAGCAACAACATAATTCATTTGAAGTTCAAGCACTGTTTCAACAGCAACAGTTTCAGGAATGGCAACAGCAGATTCAACAACAACAACAACAGCTGTTTCTTATGTGCAGCAGTAGCAGCAAGAACAGCAACAGTATAATAGCCAAGCCAATCAACGCCTTGAAAAACTTGAGAAAATAGTTTTTGAAATGGCCAACATGATAATGCAATGGACTGGGGATGAACTTAATTCCAAGTTTCTAAACAACGTATCAGTTTCACAATGAATCCAATTAAGATTTTTATCTGGAATGCTAACGGCATTTCAAGAAAAGCTAAAGAAGTTGAACTCTTCGCGCACCACAACAGTGTAGACATTCTTCTTTTGACGGAGCTTAGAATTAAACGAGGGGAAACTGTGAAGATATATGGATATGCTTTCAATCCAGCATTTAGGCCATCGCGTAATTATAATAGCGTTGGTGGAGCAGCGGTGTTTGTGAGGAGCTCTCTTAGCCATTTTCCACAAAGGGTCATTGAGACACGCAGCATACAAATGTCATCAGTAAAAGTAGAGTTCGGCGCCATTTACTGCCCTCCCAGTATCAGGATCGAGGAAAGACACTTCATCAACACACTACGTGCTTGCGGCCAAAGATATTTGATTGGAGGTGACCGACATTGGCTTTGGGGAGACACTTACAATTCACCTCGGGGGCGAGAGCTAGCAGAAGCCATCTCTGTCACTGGAACCATGATCCTTGCAACTGGCTCGCCAACCAGGTACCCATATGTGCTCAATCATACGCCTTCCTGCATAGACTTTGGAGTGCATCATGGAATACCAGATTCTAGAGCAGCTTTAACTTAAAGCTGGGATTTGGACTCTGATCACTTTCCTCTAATCATCCGCATTGAGACAGATGGTACTAAAGTCAATCCAAGTCCTCGTTTAGTCACCAAGCACACTGACCTGCTTGTCCTTAGCCAACAATTGGAGAGCTTGATTGAATTAAATACTACGCTTAATTCTGGTGAAGATACTGAAATGGCTGTTGATAACTTCACAGAAAGTATTTACCTGGCAGCGGATGCCTTGACTCATCCAGCTTCTCCGATAGGCACCACCTATGGAATAGTTCTAGCAAGAGAAGCCAGAGAGCTTTTGACTTTGAAAAGGAGACTCCGAAGGCAAGCAATCCGATCTCAAGACCCCTGGGACCGAATTTTATGGAACCGGGCTGCGAAGCAACTACGAAATGTCTTAAGAGAACTTCGAAACAACTTTTTTGAGCAGAAACTGGTTTCGCTGGATTATACCGTGGATGCTGGATATTCGCTCTGGAAGTGCACCGGGCGGCGAACTTGCTAGAAACAAAGAAGAGCAGCCCCATTATTTTGCACATCATTTAGAGACTAGGTTTACCCATTACCAATTCGCCACAATGGAGCAGTATAGTGAGACACTTGACAGCCTACAGACACCTTTGCAGATGTCCTTACCCATTAAACCTGCCAGGGTTGAGGAGATTTTCCTCATCAAAAAATCTAAGCTTTTTAAGCACTTTGATCCAAACAAACAAACAGACAAACAAACAGACAAACAAACAGACAAACAAACTTTTCATCTAATTTTGAGAGGGCCCTTAAAAAATTCAAATTAATAAATCTTTTGAACCAAATGTCGGATTTGAATGATCGAGGTATCATTCGACGCGCATTTTTAATAAAAATTTTTAAAAATTATAAAATTTAACCAAAAGGCCCCACTAGCTGAAATCATTAAAATTTTGCACCTCCCACTTACACCCACTTATCTCATGAAGCCGGTGAGTAACCAAAAGTCTTAGTGTGCACTTCTGTTAGTTCATCGTCATACCTTTCGATCGATATATAACTCAATCCGATCGGACGGTCATAGCAAATTTTCCATTCTTCGTAAATTTATTGCTAGTCGCCTTTCGCACCCTTTGTGCTGCTTTAGGAAAGTAGATATTCGATGGGAACACTGGACAAGCTGAATGCAAGCAAAAGGTTTCAGATAGTAACTTGTCAGATAAAATTTTGTTTGTAACATCGTTCGTTCCGCTTACTAATTTGGAAGAGTCTAAATTTATTTGGAAGAGTCTAAACTTATTTGGATGATTCCTTGACCATCAGCTACCCGTTACTGCAGACCTATTCGATTTCAATTTAAGAAGCAGACCACTCAAATGTCTATTTGCCGAGCAGAGAAAAAATGTATCAGCTAATGTACACAATATTGGTAACAGGAAATATTACCATAGAAATTTAACATTTATTCCAAGTCACTATGGTTGATGGAAAAAGTTTGTAGTGCCTCAAGCAGAACATCCACAGCGAAGCTAAACCTACGGAAATTAACAACATAGATAGATGAATGCAAAGAGAAGTTTTTGAAGCCCTATATGAATTGGGACTGTATCCACTACATTCTTATATACAATTTTTTGACTATTTTGTCCACTTATCGTACCGATTGGATCAAAAGAAGTAGTAAATACGTATTTTAGAACAGTGGTGGTCACGAAATTTTCAATCGAGAGCACTACAAGAACTTCTACAGCTTCTGAAGTAATAAAATAAAGCCAATTAATGAGCACTTTCTGTGGTCCTCAGGGTCAGTGAAAAACTATCGGATTGAGCAGAGTCAGAGTCGAGACGATGCATGTATTTCGATATAGTACCGAGTACTGCGTGTATTTTGTTATTGCAAAATTTCGTTTGTGCGGAGCGAAGGCAACTTTATTTTATGTATTTTGTTATTAAAATCTTGCTCAAGATCGGCACCTGTTCGGTCAAGTCCTTGTGCGTCTGCTTGGCGACATTTTGCAAAACATAACGGACTGAGCACACCGAGCATCGGCAGCAAGGACTTGCCCACTGTTGCTCTAGAAGAAATTATTAATGAGAAAAAAAATGGTATTGAGAGTAGACAAACCAAAGGCTGGAGGAAGAGTAGAACGAATGTTTATTTTGTATTTTTTCTTTAAAGGCCGACCAGACCAAGTGCATAATTGTACTTTATTAAATATCTCAATGACATCTCTTACGGCCACTTGTAGCGATGGCTTCAATGGCGGATTACCTCAATTTTTTTTTTGGAACTTCACGATGCAAGCAGTAAAGTAAGTTTGCATTTTTCTTTCAACATATCAAATGACATACTTAATTTATTAAGTATTACATATTATCCAATCTTTCTTAGGAAATGAAAGCAAACTTAACAAACAACGTGCCAAGGTTCACAGTGTCGGGACTTCTGCCAGGCAATGTATATATATTATCAATTTTTGCATATAATTCCAAAGGGCGCTCGGATCCCACAATTGTTAATGCTGCAATGTTGAGAATGCCTGAGAAACAGCTAACTTTTGAGCAAGGTAAGTAATATTATTAAAATCGGCTTTTTTATGAAGTCCTGTACCATACATTTTTGAGAGCTTTTCGGTTGGTTTTGATGTCTACGGCTACTCTGGTCACTTTTGGTCACTGACTACATGCTTAACTGACAAAAAAGTAAAAGTGTATTTTTAAAACCTTACAATAATTTTTTTGTTATTTTCAGCAAATAAACCCCGAGCAGAACTGCTATTCTCTCCAATGGTATCATTAACTATTGGATTAACTTTAGCAGTGTTTGTCGCAAGTTTAGCAATCGTACTTGCGCTACGTATTCCATGCGCAGCTACATCGCGAAGGCGACAAAAGGAACTATCTAATGACAATGAATCTAGAGACGTATCGCCAGGACCGAGTGACCACAGCGCCAGCAAAGATATGGAAGAAAGCGATGAAAGAAACCCAGATGTGGTTCCCGAACTTATAGATTATGATGAACAGGTGAATTTAAATACCAGTAAAGTTCTTAAATGAGTTTCGTTTTATCAGACAAAGTATTAACTGAAAAATAATCCAACTATAAGCAAGGGTTCTCTATTGAACTTCAGCCAAACACATGCGTCGTGAGAGCAAAAGTACCCGAGCAGACACTATATCATATACATACATTGCTGTCGTTGGAACAATTAGTCGAAATTTAATACAGCGCTCGTCGGCCTCAAATCTTCGAATCGAGCAAGTGCGGAGCGTCTTGATTTCTTTAAATTAAATTTGTTTCTATAAAGATTTGTTACTTAAATTGGCTTATTTCTATTCTATTCTTTTTTTTTTTTTTTTTTTGTTTTGACATCACATTCGAGTAGACAGAAACGATTCATGATACTGTTTAAAAAAATTTCATAATTCTCTAACTGGTAATTGTCTAGTACGTGCACGACCTCGACAAAAATTATGAAAAATAAACCCTAGATAGACGGCGAGTTATCATGAATTACCGTCCGCTCTCCCGCGGTTTCTTTTTAAATGCATTTTAAAGCTCAGCGAAAAATACAGAAAAAAATCAAAGCAAGCCTTTCAAAATTAGTTAAAATGTATAGGATTTTTATTACAGTTTCAATGAAAAAAAAAAACAAAGCAGTCTATTTAAAATTAGTTAAAATGTACATGAGTTTTATGGGGAAAATTGCATTTGATTTTGATCAATTGTTCTGTAAGGTTCTAATTTGTTTAGTTTCAAATAAAAATTTATTCGATATGTCGTGCGCAGGTTTAAAAAAATAAGTGCAGTGTTATAAAATTTAATTAAACATATCTATAGTGGCCAGAATGCAAGTATGGATTGTTCGCCATTCCCCAAATGAATAATAATCAATTATTTGACTTTTTGCGTGCTCATAATGTGGTGTTAAGTGAGAAAATTTTGTTCCAAGTGTGGTGGGCCGTGCAAATTTTACTCAAGGGGCGAAACGGTGTCCAAAATGTTCAGAAACCCAAGATGAGAAACAGGAAGGTTCCGTGCAGTTTTCAGGAAAGTGTATGAGCCAACACCTTCTTTGAAGGTAAACAATTAAGTGCATTTCGCAGAGGTAAGTGAGGGAAGAAGAGAGCCGCAGGCATACATTTTTTTTTTTTAAATCGCGCGATTTGCGATTTTTTTATTTTTATTGACGGTCCATCAAGGACTTTGTTTCATGCATGCACATATATTTGCTTGACATTTGTTTATAGCATTCAAATAAAGCAATTTTTTCTTTTGCTATAATTTTTTGACAACTTTCCTGCTTTGTTTTAACATGTGTATTACACTGAAACTTTAAAGTACATTTAAAAAGAAACCGCGAGAGAGCGGGACGATCTAATTACTCGATAATTCATGATAATTCGCGATCCATCGAGGATTTTTTTTTTCGTGAATTTTGGCGAGGTCGTGCACGTACTAGACAATTACCCTCTAACTTATCAATGAGGAATGCATTCGGTTTTATTATGGATATAATTGGTAAATTAATAATTATCTTTATAAAATTTTAGATCGAATATGCACGAAAAAGACAACATATCTCAACAATCGATACTACAAGTTGTAATCCTCGCAGAAGTGTTTTAGTAAATTCAGCATCGGGACAGCACATAGATATTACTGAGAGAACTTTATGCGCGGCTCACAGTATTGGTTATTGCACTTTACGCAGCGGAAGGAATTCTCAAAACAAAAGACCGGTTGGAACATTGCCAATGGTAAGTGTAACAGTAACCTGCTTGACATAAAATAATTAAGGGTATTCACAGTACATATATACATATGTATTTAGAACAGCGGTGGGCACGTTTATCGAATCATTATCGATTGCTCACACAGACACGAGCCGATGAATGCAAGACTGTACGTTGTTGCGCACGTTCGAGTTGAATCACTGAACAACTTGCCTTATACTTCGCTTCTTACAACAACCCAAATAATACCTGCAAACAAAAATCTGTGTGGTCACACATCAATGATTGGAGTTTGCAATGAAATTTTAAATAATTATTCTCCAAATAGAGATTCTCAGCGCTTCTGCAGTGCATATTTTATGCATTTTTTCAGGAAGCACACGCATAACCCCCTCAGTTCAGTTTTAAAGCTCGTATTTTTCGTGTGCTGTCCCGCCCACAATTTTTACCTAATTTTAAAATCCTTTTTGGATTCGTAATCTTCGAAAATTTCTCTATCGAATGCATATATTACTCTTACAATCACTTCCATCAAAAAACTGGGTTTTGCCACAATTTGATGCCCTTATGTCCCACTGTGACCAACAGAATTAAGGATTTCAAGCTGTGTGCTTAGCTTAAAAAATGTTGGACACCACTGTTCTAGAATGTAGCCAATTGAATATGTGACTATTATAACACGGAGATACAAAAAAAAAAAAAAAAAAAAATTTCTTCTGGGATGGGACCTAGCGTAGATTGTAGGTATAGCTAAATCAAAATTTTTGGCATACTAGAATTTTTTGGGGCACATCGAAATTTTGAATAACGTTAAAAAAAAAATAACGTTTTTCGTACATTCGCGCACTAATACGCCCATAGCTTTGTCAAATCTAAACTGGTTTTAAAGAAGAAGTTAAGGTCTTTAAACGTGCCACATATGTCTTTACAGGTTTTAAATCCCTTATTGGACTATTTGCTAGGCAAAACATTTTATTTTGTTTTTTTTTTTAATTTTTTGACTTTGGCGACATTTTTCAACACTATTTTATTAAAAACCACTTCAACTTTTTATTTTATTTCAAAAGAACACATTTTCACGAATAAAACGTGTGTCTATTTTCCAAAAATCACTTCAGCTTTTTATTTTATTTCAAAAGAACACATTTTCACGAATAAAACGTGTGTCTATTTTCCAAAATCGGTCAATAATTAACAAAGTTACAAAAGATTTTCGGAAATGAAAGTTGCGCAAAAATACTTAAATGTACCGAAAAAGAACTAAAAACGACCAAGTATTTACAGCAATTTGAAAAAAGAACACATTTGACTTTATTTTCGCTTCAATTAGTCGAGGCTTTTTCACAAAAAGTTAAATAACTCAATTAAATATTGCTCGATTTCAATAAACTAAAAAGTAGATGACGCAGAATTAAATGTTTTTTGAAACCAAAGTAATACCAAAAGTAATATTTTTTTATACAAATTTGACATCTTCATTTACGTTCAAAGTGCGATGAATTCGCAAAAAACCGAAAAAATCGATGTATAATTACATGTAGCTCCCTCAATTTTTATCCGAGGTTTCAGTGTGATAAACCGTTGGAAAGGTTTTTCTCTTTCCAACAACGTATCATAATCTATCATAGGATTCATAATTAAAGAGAAAAGATTTTTTAACTCTATCAATCTCGAAAAAAAGGTTTTTTTTACCATTATTCAAAACTTTGATGTGCAACAGAAAATTCTAGTATGCCAAAAATTTTTATTTTACTATATCTACAACCTACGCTATGTCAGATCCCAGAATTTTTGTGGCTGTAGCACCGTGTTATACACCCTCAGATCAGTACTATATTATGTAGCATTATCATTTCTTAACGTTTATTGTTTTTAAGGGTCATGAGCCGTGACGAAAAAAAGGATCGGATCGGAAAAATTTAATTACTCAAGATCTCGATTTTAAAATCATAAATTAATAAAAAAAATTCAAATTTCAAAATAAAAAGATAAGATAAGATATATAAGATCGATTCTTTATATTACAAATCTTTTATTTAATAATGTTATTGACTTCGACAATCAATAAACGTATTCGAACGTAATAAGAATACAATTGAAAATATACTGAATTAATCAAAGGTTAGACCAAAGTCTTAGGATAAGGGGTTCTTCAACGGCTTCGCCAACCAAACCAAAATCACTTTTTAAACTTCAATATTTTTGAGGATTTGCATCCTTGTAAATATTATATAAGAACTCATCGTTAAATTTGTATTTTCAGAATGTTACTCCACATGTTTATTCAAATGCAATTGCCCAATGTACTCTTCCTCGGCAGTCGTTTCAAAATGAATGGCCTCGATACACCATCAATGGGACTGAACCGACCCATATTGCACCCATCTCAACGTTTCATCAACTACCGATATCTGCAGACAAGACCCAACCACATAAGTCTCGAGATTCTGCGGAGGAGTTTGCTGGCTCATCATCTTCTACATCTAACAGTTCTATGATTTCAGTAACTAATGCTTGTGCTCAATCCCATGGTCGCACTATAGCGTTACATCACATGAACCAAGCTCAAACAAGCAGAGCCTGTATTGGAACACCAAGCAATGTCACAAACACTGTTGAACAAATTCAATCCGACGATGAAGCGACCGTCCAGACCCCGTTAATGATAAAGCGCGATAGCTCCGTATGACTATAGAATTGCCACGGGGTGCACAACACGACCCTGTGATGCTCAAAAAAAAAAAAAATATAGGCTGTTTTTATAAAAATGGCACACATATAGAAATACATAGAATTTTTATACAATTAATCTTCAATATATATATTTAAGAATATTCCAGGCCCTAGAATATCTTCAAAAAATTGTTATTATTTTTAATTTATACTAAGAAATGGGAGCACTTGTATCCAATTCATGATAACAACATTTTGGTTCCTTGTCTGTTTTTTAACAGAAAACACTATGCCAAATTTTTATAATTGTAATAAACACTAAGATTATCTCCTTATTTACCCGGAAGATTAATAATATGATGTAAAATAAATATTGAAAATCAATAGAAAAACCATTTATTTGTTTAAATTCAATAACATCTTCGGAGTGGGTGCCTTTGGATCTAAATAATAATGTATCGTGTCCAATGTAAGTAACTACAAAAGGTACCACTTATCATTTAGTATTCGTGTCTGCTTCTTCTAACGGGATGGATATTAGGGCCTAGTTTATTGTGTTTATCTGCCAAGAGAGTGATTCAGACGATTGCTCCTAAACGTCTGTTGTTGATGCAACCCTCAGGTTCTGTTGAAGGTTTTTTTGGACGAGTAGAATGCTATGCATGCCTTTCTAACACGCTCTTCTATATTTAGCTTTCAAGAAAGTTTCGGGTGCAGTATTAGTAAATACTTTTCTGTATATGAGTTGTATTTAAGTTGAGTTATTTTCCGGATATTTGTATTCTTTGTAAAGAGCATTAGCTCTGTTTTTGAAGGGTATACTCCTAAATCGATTGACTTGGCCCAGTCGTTCAGTTTGCTGACAGCCCCATACATTATGTTATTGATATGGTCCTGATACAAGCAGCACCACATTGTGTACGTATGCTATAGCTTGTACTCCCCTTTGTTTTAGTTGATGTAGAATCTTATCGATGTTGACAGACCAGAATAGCGGGGTCCGATTTTTTTAAAATCGATTTTAAATCGATTTAAATCGTTTTTTTTTTTTTAGTGTGTATTTCACAATTGCTGTGAAATTCAGTTGTGTCTAGGGATGGAAAGGCACCGATATTTGAGCACACAAATGTACTTAAGAATTTCAGACTCATTTACAAGAAATGCAACCAATGGTGCCACTCGCCTTCAAATTTCTCTGCATTCCAGCCTCTTCAACTTCATCTGAAAGAATTTTTAGTACAACTGGTAATACAATTATCGAAAAACGATCATGCCTGAAGCCAGAAGTTGTTGACCAACTTTGTTTTTGTAACAAAAACCAATGGCTCAATTAATTTAAGCCAAAACGAAATCTAGTCGGTATTCCCGTGATATGAATTAAGCGAGTTTAGACTAAAAATTTTTTATTTCATTTGAATCTCATTTGTTTTTTAATTTTATTATTATGTTCTTTTGTTCTTTTGTTTTTTTTTGTTATAAATAATAAGCTACAAATGGAGTACAATTGATTTATCTTATATAAAATATATAACATTAAAAAAGAAAATGAAGAAAAAATAAATTAATCTTTCTTTTATATAAATAAAAATTTAATTTAGCTTTTTCTTAAAAAAATCGATTTTAAATCGATTTTTGTTCTTAAAAAATCAAAAAAAATCGGAAAGTCCCAGCTCTAGGAGACAGTACTCCCCTTCGCTGTGTCTCACGTAGCGCGTCAGATTATCGCCACCCAGGATGGCTGTTATCAACATATTAGCGATCCATGAAGTGATGTTTCTATCAACATCATGGTCATTGAAAAATTTCAGAATGGAAATCGCATTGACGTTATTGAAGGCTCCTTCGATGTCTAGGAAGGCGGCCATTATTAAGTGTTTGTGTTCTATTGTGCTTTCAATCATACGCGCCACTTTATGTAATGCTGTTTCTGTGGATTTTCCTTTTGTGTAAGCATGTTGTGCTGTTAAATTTTTGCCCTCCTATCACGTATGTTAATAACCAGTATTCTTCTTAGTGATTTTAGAGTGAAGGATGTGGGACTAATGCATATTATATCAGATTGGTTGAGATATCTCAAGAAACAAAAACAAATCGTTCCTATGACAACTACAAGACATACATATGTACATACATGTATGTAGTGGTCTAGCTCTTATAGTCTCTGAGATCGACAGAGAGACATTTTCCATTTTTTATGGGCACAGGGCTTAAAAATGTATTCCATTTGGGGCCACACTAATTTTCATTTTTAGTTGTAGCTTATATTCTAGCAAATTTCTTTTTGTTGAATAACTTTACACGCCTTTGTTGAATTTTTATGTGAATGGTGGCCATATTTTAGCTTGTTTGGTAGATGAGTTAACATTGAACAGTGTTGTAAAGCAACAACCTCCTGATCTGTGAACCACGGTTGCTACTTAATACAAATGAAAAGTGCATACTAAGACTTTTGGTAACTCACCTGGTTCATAAGATATAGGGGTGTAAGTGGGAGGGGCCAAATTTTTATGATTGCAGCTAGTGGGGCCGTTGGAGCCTTTTGGTTAAATTTTATATTTTTTTTAAAATTCTTGTTAAAAATACGCGTCGAATGATACCTCGATCATTCTAATCCGACATTTGGTTCAAAAGATATATTTGAAATTTTTAAGGGCCTTCTCAAAATGAGATGAAAAGTTTGTTGGTCTGTTTGTTTGTTTGTACGAAAGCGCTGAAAAAGCTTAGATTTGATGATGAGGAATTGTTTCTCATCAAAAATCTAGAAATGTTTGTTCTACGACTACGGGAAATAGCTAGTTTAGCGGGAAATAGCTAGTTTAGCGGGAAATAGCTAAAACGTGATAAAAAATAAAAAAAATGGCATTCGGCACTGCGCAAAAAGTTATTTTTCAGTAGAAAGAAGCCCAACCTTTTTGCGCACAGTGCCGAATGCCATTTTTTATTTTTAAACTAATTTATTTATTTTATTTTTAATTTATATATTAAATTTAATATCGTTCGTCACAAAATTGGATATCAGAAATTTTGGGGCAGGAAAACCCTTTCGTCACTAGACTTTTACTTTGTAAAGAAGTTTTTTTGGAAGATTTTATGAACTACTTGTCACTTTTATGATCCGTTTACCAACACTACTTTTGTGATCTAATTCTGACTCGGATCTAATTTTGAACTGCCCGTATTTTAGCATGTTTGCCAACACTATATATAACGGAATCGTTTTTTCTGCCAACTTAAAATATGATTGTAAAAAATAGTTTAATCTCTTTTGAAAATAATTGGTGGCCCTGAAAAGGGCCTATTTTGCCACACGGTCAGCAGTAGTCCCTCAGTCATCAAGATTGTCTTCCTAGAGGGGATAGGAGGCGGGGGTGGTAAAGAACAAATTAGTTGGCCATAAGCTAAACTTTTTTTACTTCTTGATGGGGGGAGAGAGAAGAAATAAATGGGCCGCAGGCGACATCAAAACTAACACCCTCGTTTATAACAGACACAATGGAAGGGTTATAAAGCCTCCCAATGGCCATGAAAATTTCATGAATCCTATCTGGATGCCTATCAAATTTTTTGTTGAATCTAAACTTGGCTAAGTATCCTGGATAGTGCTCCTTCTTTCGACCAAAACTTGGGATCTCAGCTCGCATGTCCCGCCACAATCTCTCAATGTTTTGAGTGTGAGCTTGAGTTGTGGCATCGACAAAATTCTTTGAGTGGTTCACGGATTGATGCTTGAAGCCTTCGTCTTCCAAACAGTCGTATGCCTTCCAGCAATCTGACATGATGGTACTCCCATCAGCTATTCGCTCCTTAATTATGCTTAATAAAGTTTTTTTGTCACGACTCTCGACTGGCAGAATAAAGAAGTCGCCACTTTCTCTCTCGATGCCTCCAAACACCCACTGGCCTTCAACCACTCGTCCACAATTATATTATATTTCCTTTTGCCAACTTTTGCTTCGTCTATCTCTACTATCTTTCCTGGGCCTCCGATAGTAGGACGGCTATTTGAAATGCTCCAGTCTATATAAACTTCTTTTAGGAAGCTCCTCCAGTCCGTTATTGACTGACGACTCCAAAGCAATTCCGACTCCATGTATTTGGTCTCGCTCTTATGCCTGGCCACATCACACACAACAAAAGTACAGATTTCCGCAATTGTGAGCTTTGAACCCGCGAAGAATGTGTTCATTCTAATACTTTCTTGAAAGCCACATTGTGTTTTGGTCTTCTTCTTCTTTCCCATCGTAAAGCCCTGTTTTTGAAGGGTATACTCCTAAATCGATTGACTTGGCCCAGTCGTTCAGTTTGCTGACAGCCCCATACATTATGTTATTGATATGGTCCTGATACAAGCAGCACCACATTGTGTACGTATGCTATAGCTTGTACTCCCCTTTGTTTTAGTTGATGTAGAATCTTATCGATGTTGACAGACCAGAATAGCGGGGTCCGATTTTTTTAAAATCGATTTTAAATCGATTTAAATCAATTTTTTATTTTTTAGTGTGTATTTCACAAGTGCTGTGAAATACACACTAAAATAAAAAATTGATTTAGGATCGATTTCAAACAAAAGCGCTATTCTGGTCTGTCAACATCGATAAGATTCTACATCAACTAAAACAAAGGGGAGTACAAGCTATAGCATACGTACACAATGTGGTGCTGCTTGTATCAGGACCATATCAATAACATAATGTATGGGGCTGTCAGCAAACTGAACGACTGGGCCAAGTCAATCGATTTAGGAGTATACCCTTCAAAAACAGGGCTTTACGATGGGAAAGAAGAAGAAGACCAAAACACAATGTGGCTTTCAAGAAAGTATTAGAATGAACA
>JAWNLU010000616.1:0-42658 GCA_035042165.1 Drosophila kuntzei | reverse complement strand
ATCTCCTTGTGGCCTTCGATATACAATTTCCCGAGAAATTGACTGCCGCACAAAAGGAAGTGCTCCGAGATATGTTATGAAGATGAAGATGATCAGGTTGATCAAGTTGATGTTGATACTACAACAACAACAATAATAATAATAATAATAATAATAATAACAACAACAACAGCGACAACGAGTCACTCACCCATTACTCAGCTACACTCAGTCTTCAATGAATAGTTAGTCATACTAAAAGATAAAAAAACTTACTACGCAATCAAATCAATCTACATATTTGATCATTATTCACAACTCATCAACAGTATGAGTATTGAATGTGTATTGTATTGTGTCATCATTCGAAGTTATTCGATTCGAGTCGATTCATTTTGAATCATTCGATCAGCAGCAGCAGGCGCCTTTCGTTTGTGTTCAAAATTGTTGTGCTTATTTTTACAGGAATTTGTGTATTTTTCCCCGCTTCCTTTCCCTCCTACCCCGCCATCAAGTTGCAATAATACATACATACTTACATATATGTATATAGTGACCATAGTTGTTATATCGTATAATTCTTAATTTATTTGTCTAAATTAAAGCTATAATAAAAACAAACATTTGTGAAAAACAAGGAATTAATAGAAACAATCTCTTTCTATTTTACTTAAATCACACTTGTTAAGCTTAAATTATTAATTTAATTTTCTTCACATTGATCTTTTTATATCGAATTAATTGAAAATAATAACATATAATATTTTTTTGAACCACATTTATAAATACTTGGAATTATACATAATGCATTTATAGTGAATTTTCTTCTCAGTTAACAAAATTTATTGGACAGTTTTATATAAAGACTCGAGAACGGGCCCGAGCCCGGCCCGAAATTATCAATTTAAATTTGTATTAATGATTTTTACTTTTTTCTTAATTTTTTAATTAAATCAAACAAAATTTTAATTTTAGAGCGTCAATTTTAAGCATATCAAAACGTACTGATAAAGGATACGCATCTCTTTGATATTAACTGTGTATCACACAGAAAAATTGTGTGAGTTCTCGGGCCTACCGGGCTTCGGGCTTTTAGCTGAGACCCGGCCCAAACGAAAAAAAGCCCGTTTGGGATTTTCAGACACGAATCCCGTGGATTTTTTGAAGAGGCACGCGGGACACGTGCCCATCTCTAGTACGAACCATAAACTATCATTTGAGAATGAGTCGATAATTAAATAATTTATAATTAATATAATTATTTTTGAGTATTTAGAAGTTTTAACAGGTTAAATTAGATTTATATACTTAACATTTTAGTGATGCATCCATTTGTTTCAGCTTAATTGGAATTAAAAACATCTAGGAAAAGGTATTGAAGGTGAGAAGTGTTGTTACTCACAAAAAAACAAAAATTTACATATAGAAAATTCATTTCAATTTATTCGATTGACAGGTAACTTTTAAATATATTTTTAATGAATTGTCTGTTGAATTTGCACAAGAATTAAAAATATGTTACTCCCAATGAAGTTATTCAGTCAGTTTGTTCTTAGGCTGTGGAAGAGCGAATAATATAAAAGTTTTTGTTGGCCTGAAAGGAAAAGTGCAAATTGTGTGGTAATCGGAACGCGTTTGCCTAATTAGCTTTTGCCGGCAGTTGCCGGTTTGCCAGTTGGCAGTTGGTTGTTTCCTTGTCAAAAGAAACTTGGACAAACGCAGCGCTCGTTAAGTCATTAAAAGTGCATGAAGTCAAAACTTTATGGTCTGCAAAGTTTGCGTCAAAGCAGACACAACACAAAAATAAAAAAGTGGAAAAAAAAATTAGAAAAAACGTTTGAAAACCGGGCAGCAAATGCAGAAGAATCCCAATCTCAGTTAGAACATCAAAGTCGGCAAATGCTAATTCGTTTAAAAAGAAAGCCAAGACCAAGGGGACTTTAGAAGCATTTCATTTGCAGACAATAAGCAGGAGAACAACAACAGCAACAATGTGTAAATAAATTAAATTTTGAACATCACTTTGCATACAAAATAGACGTCGAATAAACCCCGAACAGCCGCCTCAGATTTCGAAACACATGCCACCAAAGTGATGAGACGCTTGCAACCGATACTGAGTCAACGCATCCTCGACAGACCCAAAGCCAAAGTTGTCGAGGTGCATGTGCCCCATGCCCCATAAAGTGGCATGTCATGTCTGCGGCTCGAGCCTGTGTCTGACCTGAGACTCTACGGAATCTCAGAGTCAGGCCCCGGCAACAATGTAAAAATTCGTTGCTGTTTTCCAGTTATTTTAAAAACGACAGACCTCAAAATGTTCGTACGTCAGTGGAATGGAATCCAAAACGGGGCATGCCACACGATGAGCCGGCAGAAAATCACAGCACAAAATCATCGACAACTGGCCAATGTGTGAATTGAATTTTCAAACAATTTTCCGTTAGTAAGTGGCAGTCAAAGGTGCAGTGCCACGTCCCCTTCTTTCTCTCCCCTCTTTTGCATCCCCTGACTAACCACTGTGTTTTTACCTCTGCGCAGACCTTTATAATTCCAGCGCTCTTTCTTATACACTTACAGCGGACAATCCGAATTCTGTTATGGCAGATGTAGCAGCAGTTGATTTTAAGTATATTAAGTTCGTTTTAAATGAACCTGTCACATAAATAACTGAGTTCGATTCCCCGCCATATTCTTCAAAAATGTATTTTTAGTTCCTTAGGAATGAAGTGCAATTCACAATGCGTCGTTTTAAAAAGGTTTGTTTTTAGCTACATATAATTTACTGTCTTTCTGTTCTTCTGTATCTTCCAAAAAAAACTTCTTTACAAAGTAAAAGTCCAGTGACGAAACCCTTTCCATGCCCCAATATTTCTGATATCCAACTTTGTGACGAACAGTATTAAGTATTAATATATCAATTATTAAAAAAAAATGTTTGGCATTCGGCACAATGCGCATGAAAGGGTCACGATTCTTTAGGTACCTAAAGAATCGTGACCCTTTTGCGCATTGTGCCGAATGCCAATATTTTTTTTAATAATTGATATATTAAATTTAATATTGTAAATTTTCCATTCTATCTGCATAATTAGTCACTTTTGCACACTACGTGCTGATTTCGTGACTAACGCCGTCCGCAGTGATAAGTTAAAATAATGCGAGATGGTAAAGAAGCCAAAATCTAATAGATCACACTTGATCATTGTATCATTCTACTGTCAAAAGAGAAAATATAATTTGGAACAAAATCAAATTTGATTAAAATTAAATAAAATGATCTACTCAAAAATTGTTTATATAAATATAAATTGTAAATCGTCACACACGCACAAACTAAATTTTAAATTTTTCCAATTCTAATGCTGTTAGTCGGATTTTAAATGGAAATATAAGTCAAAAGCTCCTATAGATAATGTAATGGTATCATTATAATTAGCTTTGATACCAATGCTAATTCCGAATTTAAATGTAAGATTTGAGAAGCTATCAGTTTTAATAAATTCCACCCCTTTGCGGCCAATAAGTTTTTAGAACCCATCTTTAATTAGTATTCTTAAAATCATTTAGGTAAATTCAAATTTGTACAAATATTCCAAGGGTATTTCAAATTCGCCAGTTAAAGAAATATTTTTTCTGGTTATTTTCTTCTCTTTGGTTTTCGACTGGAACGTGCATGATTTGAGATTTGATTTGCTGTGAGGTTGTGGCAAACGCGCTGATTCTGATCCTGTTTCCTGCACCTCAACTCACAACTCCAATTCCAACATCAACTCCAGCTTCAGCTACGACTTTGTTTGTCCTGTTTATTTGTGGCGTGTATTTTAAACATTTTACTCACGTTTCGGATGTTTATGCCATTAGCGTTTAAGTTGCCATACAGAATGCGTCTCGTAAATATCGAAATGGTTTTCCTTTATCCATTGTTCAATTCAGGCTGACTGGAGACCAATGATAAGAAGAAAAAGGGAAGGGTCAGCCGATTGTTGTATTTGCTATTGGTTATCGATGCTGTTGTAAACAAGGCTGGGAACATCCAAAATTTTAAAGAAAGTTCGATGATTATAACTTTAGAGCAACCCCGAGAGCTTTTTAGGCCCCGTACTTAAAAAAAGTATAGGGGTCTATTAAGTTTGTTTAAAAAAAAATGTGCGTAACAGGCGGAAGGAGGAGTGGCAGACCCCATAAAGTGTATATATTTTTGATCAGCATCAACAGCCGAGTCAATATAGCCATGACCGTCTGTCCGTCCGTCTGTATGAAAATCGAGTTCTCAGAGACTATAAGAGCTAAAGACATCAAACTTGGTTCGTCTATATTGCAAGCAGATCAAGTTTGCATTTATTTTTTGATCGGACCACTACATCATATAGCTGTCATAAAAACGATTGATCGAGGATCAAGTTTAAGTATGAAAACCTTTATTGTTTTTTGAGATATGTTAACCAAACTAACAGAATATACATCTGGGTTGTTTTTATATATCCTGACTAAATTTGGTTGAAATCAGTCCACTATATCATATAGTTGTCATAGAAACGATCAGTCAAAAACCAAGTTTTAGTTTGAAAAACAAGTTTGATTTTTAAAAGATCTTAACAAAACTGACTGCATCGGGGCTATTCTTATATGTATATCTTCACTGAAGTTGGTTCAAACCGGAAAACTATGTATATCATATAGCATTTATTAAAAAAATTAGTCGATAATTTAATACAGAACACTGCAAGCACATATAATCTTCGGCGAACATCCGAACAGCTTCTAAGTGTCTAGGTTCTGGGTATCCTACAGTCGAGTAAACATACAAATTTTTAATTTTCACCCGTCTTTGTTTTTTTCATAGTATGTACGGGGTCTCCGACAGTAGGTCCGCGAGCGAAGCGAGCAAGAACGGAGACCCCTTGTTTTTTTTTTTTGATTTACTTAGCTTTATTTACTGGGTCTTCTCCTGATGAAGACTTACAGTAAGTTAATCGAATCTTATCACTGCGGACGGCAGTCCGCGTTAGTGACGAAAGCACCACGTAGTGTGCAAAAGTGACTAACAATTTTATACAGGAAGAATGGAAAATTTGCTACGAATGTCCGAGCAGATCGAGTTATATCCGATCGAAAGGTAAAGTCTTAACTTAGAAAAGTGCATATTAAGACTTTGATATCTCAAATGGTTCGTGAGATAGGGGGTGTAAGTGGGTGGTGCAAAATTTTAAATGATTGTAGCGGATGGAGCCTTTGGAGATTTTCGGTAAAATTAGTTTTATTTTTATTATTCTTATCAAAAATACGCTTAGAATGATACCTCAATCGTCCAAATCCGACAACTGGATCGAAAAGATAAGCAATATTGAAATTTTCAGTGAACTTTCCAAAATGAAAAAAAAAAGTCACCATTGTTGTCCGTTGGTTTATTTGCATCAAAGCGTTGAAAAAGCTTAAATCTTTTTGATGAGGAAATATTCCTTATCGGAAATCTAGAAATGTTTGTTCTACGACTTTAGCGGGAAATAGTTAGTTTAGCGGGAAATAGCTAAAACCCGATAATTTAGAAACACCCATAGCCAAACTTATTTTTTTTAAATAATTTATATATAAAATTTAATATCGTTCGTCACAAAATTGGATATCACAAATTGTGGGGCAGGAAAACCCTTTCGTCACTAGACCTGACTCCAGCAACTTAAAATTCCTTGTCAGGAATTTGACAATTATTTCGTGTGTTTGTGGAACATAACTTAAACAGTGTGACCAAGCACCTAATAATAAGGAAATCTTTACCTACAACTGGCATATTTTTGACCATTCACCAAAAACGTACATACATGGTCTGACAAATTAGCTGTGCTGTTTAAACAAACAGTGCAAATATAAAGCGAAAATAAAATAATTTAAAATGAGCTCTAATGATGAAGCGTTGGTTGGTTGCGGCATATATTGTGGCAAAAGAAAAAATATCGGTTATCTGCCAAAGGCATGGGCGTGCCTCGACTGCTTTTATTAATGCAATTTTCTACTCGCGTTGAAAATACAAGTCTCTTTTTTTTGTTTTGCGTACAGCACCTTGACTCTCCATGTTTGACATTTGAATAAGTCCACCAGGAATAATTGCTTGATATAATTTTCTGATAGACTCATCAGCTGTTCTCTCAGTCCACACATGCTAACGATTTGCCAAATATCGATATGAATTTGTGGATTTTGTTCAAGTTGCTGGATACGCACCAAACGAAAACGAAAACTAAAAATTCATGCCAAAGTTTTTTTTATATGAAGTTTGACAGGAATTTTTAGTTCCGTGCCTGCTGGAGAGAGGCCTTAAAGAAGTTTTTTTGGAAGATAAATATATCACTGCGGACGGCAGTCCGCGTTAACTTACAAAATTGCCTATTAAATTGTCGACTAATATTTCTAATGACAGTTATGTGATATAGTAAACCGATTTAAATCAAATTCAGTGGGGTTGTATAAGACCCCACCAGATGCATTTTCTGTCAAGCTGGTTAAGAATATTACTAATTTTGAGTTTTCAGTGCTCGGCAACGAGCAAACAGTAGTGCTCGAAAATGATATTTTGTCCTCTCATGCAGCACAATGGATAGCACTCAGCTTTTGTCTTGCTGAAGTGTGCGGGCACACTGTCTTGCGCTCGCTTTAAGTTTATTTCCACCAGAGATAAATTCCGGTACCCCGGGGTAAACTCCATATAAAAAAAACGTCGGCTGGGGGGTAGCCGAATACGCTGCGATATCCACGAAAGTCATCAAACAGAGATGGACATAATTGATCTAACTCAAGAAGTAAAAAAGTATCCAATCATTTATGATTTGACTGATAAAAAGCATCTCGATGCAGTGTTGATGAAGTTAGCATTGGGAGAGTGCAGCTGGGGACAATATCGCAATAAGCAAACAATCCCGCATTGAGGACTTTCATCAGTGCATCTGATCTCATCTTCATTTCAAAGAATTTAAAAATGTAAACAACGCACAGCTGACGCACCAGTGGGACCAATCGACATTTGGTTACTTTTTGGTGTTGCGTTGGTCACACTAAATTCCGATGGTCGGCGTCGAAATATATGACAGCTTTGGTGGAAACTAGCTTTGGTGGAAACTAAGCTTTACATATTAACAAACATATGCTGTCTCGCTCGCACATTGCATTGCATATGCAAATATTGAATTAAAACCAATTCTTTAATATCTTCCATATTTATGGGTCAATCGTTTTGAAACTTTCAGGGTCATTTAATGGGCTTACTTCTCAACTGCTTGATCAGAAGTGCTATCTTAAAATTTGAGCCTGTAAATCGTTTTGTGTGATTTGGGGACGGAGGGGGCGTGGCATCCAAAATTGGAAACAAACTTGACCTGCGTATGGTACCCAGCTACCTACATTCCAAGTTTGAAGTCTCTAGCTCTTATAGTCTCTGAGATCGACGCGTTCTTGATCAGACGGACGGACGGACGCACAGACGGACGGACATGGCTATATCGACTCGGCTGTTTATACTGATCAAGAATATATATTCTTTATGGGGTCTGCCACGCCTCCTTCTGCCTGTTACATACATTCCAACGAAACCATTATACCCTTTTTTGCTGATTTTTAATGGGCACAGGGTATAAAAAATGAAATGTTTACATTCATATGTATGTATGTAGGTATAGTTTTCCATTTGAAATGAACCATTTATTTAAGAAAGAGTTACGGTTCGGGCTCGTGGGTTAGAAAATTGTAAGGCAGCAATATTGAAATATCTGCAACTAATAATCTTGATCTTCTCAAAACCCAAGGAAATTAGTATTTAACCATTCTTATGGTTATCATATTTATTGATATATATATATATTTTTTTCAAAAACGTATTTACTTTTAAGAAACTAGGTTAAAATAAATAGTTGTGCAACGACAGGAGGGACAGTAATGAGTATTACCGTAGCAGAGTTCTTCGTCTGTTTCAACAGAATTCTCCGAGCTGCAATCCCAATCTGCGTCAAAGGACTCTCTATTGTCATACCTACAGATGAATTTGTTATTATCCTCCACCTGCATATGGGTATCTTGGTCTGCAGTCTTTTCTTTTTGAGACGTAATTTTCTGCGATTTCTTTACGATTCTCTTCTTACATTTCTTCCTCTTCTTGCGCTTCTTCTGACAATTAGAAATTTTGGTGTATGTTGGCTCTGTGATGGCCGCCAGTATTTCTGCTTCGTAGGATTGCTGTCGCTTATCAGCCTTGCGCTTTAGATCCGAGACAATCTTATAGCGATGATTTATTTCATCAATAGTACGTAGTGTCTGCTCAAAGACCACTTCCACTTGATCCATAGCATTAAAAGTTCTCATGAGTAAACTATTTCTCATAATTTTTTATTTTTATTAACACTTTAAATTTATCATTAACTTTATTTGTTGAAAAAATCAAATATTTGAGTTAAAAATCTTAGAAATGTAAAATGAAATTGGATCAGATTTTCACAGATCCTTAAATAATGTGTTAATGCTAATTTTATAGTTCAGTTTTCCATTTAGTTGAAGATGACGTTCTTTTTGATAATAAATTAAGTTTCTCTCTTCATATCTCTAGTATAGTAAATAAATCTAAGGCCACTCTTGCTTTTATAAAGCGTTGGTCTAAAGAATTTAATGATCCTTATGTCACAAAACTTTTATACACTTCCCTGGTTCGCTCAATTCTTGAATATTGTTCATGTGTCTGGGATCCCCAACACAAAATTTATCAGGACCTAATTGAGTCTGTGCAGAAGCAATTTCTACTATTTGCACTTCGGGGCTTAGATTGGAATCCCAATCTCCATTTACCACCATACTCTAGTAGACTTCTGCTTCTCAATCTTCCTTCCCTTATCCACCGTAGGACAGTCCTTGGAGTTACTTTTCTCCATAAATTGATTATAGGTGATATTAACTCCCCTTTGCTATTAGAACGTCTTAGCTTCAATGTACCCTTGAGGGCGACTAGGAACTTCTACCCTTTATTTTTGTCTACATGTACTACAGACTACGCTTTGCACAATCGCTTTCGGGTTTTATGCGTTAATTATAATCAACTTTATCATTTAATTTCAAGCAATCTCTCTCTCCCCCTTATTAAAGCCTCTATTTTTAATTACCTAAGGTAAATCTCTGATCTCATTGGGTTGTGATAAGGACTTTAGCTGTGCTAAAACCTCACCCTTCAGATCAGATATCTACCTTGTTTTGGCTTTTGATCTATTTTTTATTTTCATATTGATCTGTTTGGGTTTTTCTGGGTTTTCCCCATTCCTTGCAACAAATGTTGGATGAATTATTAATTTTGTATTCCCCAGACTTATTACTAATTACTAATTTTTAATTTAATTTTTATTTACACTTAATTTTTCCTTTTGCCGACTGCTTTTAGTCGTGAATAAATAAATAAATGTTTAATTTAATAATTAAATAACTAGGGGGCTCCGCCCCTGCTCGCTTCGCTCGCGGAAATGAAATTTAGTTAATAATGTTAATTAAGTTTAGCCAAAGTAACCTTTAGTATGAGTTTGGTTGAGATTTCTTAAGAAAGAAAAACAATCTACTAATCGATAATTTGCATTATATTGTTCCTATGGCAGCTATATGTTATAGTAATCCGACTTTTACCAAATTTGGTCAGAATGATGAATGACAGTCCCAAACATATAATCTGTAAGTTTGGTTAAGATATCTTAATTTATATAATATAATGCACATTAACCTTTAGTATCATATAGCTGTCATAGGAAAGATCGGTCGAAAATCAGGTTTTAGTATGAAAAACTTTTTGTTTCTTAAGATATCCAAATCAAACTCACAGATTGTATGTTTGCGACTGTCTCTTACATTCTGAACCAATTTGGTCGAAATCGTTCAGCTATATCATATAGCTGTCACAGGAAAGATCGGTCGAAAATCAGGTGTTAGTATAATATGTATAAACGATCGGTCGATAATTAAGTTTTAGTATGAAACACTTTTATGTTTATTACCATATCTCAACCAATATGACTTGGTTTTATAAATCCTGATCAAAATTGGTTAAGATCGGTCTACTATATCATATATCTGCCATAGAAAGAATTGGTCGATAATTAAAGATTAGGGTGAAAATTATTGTTGTTTCTGGAGAGTTTTTATACCCGTTACTTAAAAATTAAGTAAAAGGGTGTATTGTGTAAGACACTGGCTTTCAGTTGGTGCACTCCCGTCAGGCGATTCGTGCGAGAATCGTGGCCAAATAATTACTTCTCAAATATAAATGAATACATATATTTATTAAAATGAAAATTATAAAATTAATGACTCTTGAATAACTTGTGTTCTGCTTCGCACCAAAGCCAGTTCTCCTCTTCTTCTTCTCTATCGAATATTCATTATCGATAACATTAGCATTCTGTTAAATAACATATCGCCCTGCCAACGTGATGCGATGCTTACAATTGTTATATCTATTTTTGTTTCTTGAGATATTTCAACCAATATGATATAGTATGCATTTGGGTTGGTTCTTGTGATTTGTGATTTTGTCGAAAATCATGTTTTAGTATAAAAAACTTTTTTGTTTCTTGAGATATCTCAACCAATCTGATATAATATGCATCTGGGTTGATCCTATATATCTTGACCAAAATTGGTTTAAATCGGTCCAGTATATCATATAGCTGTCATAGAAACGATTTGTCGAAAATAAAGTACAAAAATAAAGTACAAAAAACTTTTTTTGTTTCTTGAGATATCTAAACCAATCTGATATGATATGCATATGGGTTGGTCTTATATATCCTAACCGACGTGTGTACAAATCGAATAACTATATAAAGCCGTCATCGGAACAATTAGTCACAAAATTTTATACAGAACTCTGCAAGCCCATCAGACAAAAACAATAGTATTCAAGTCTTTCTTTTATTCTTGCACCTTATAATTCTCAATTGGTTTTAGCTTTGTGAAGGCGACATTAAACTTGAACTGCTGCACAAATCAGAACAAACTGTTGAAAGAGTTTGACATCTCTTGAAGCCTTGCCCCCAAACAAAAAAGAAGAAACAATTACTTTTGTTGTTTGTTGGTATCCGTTACTTAAAAATTATTTATTCTTTTTTTTAACCTGAATGAGTTGCTAAAATGAATTGAACATGAAGCAGTTGCTTATATGAAAGGTTCTTATAAAAAACGACATTCGACAATTGTTAACATGAAGCGCTTATAATTTGGACAATTGCTGTACTCCTCGATTCTCATGATCGCTAGTAATGTATTTTGCTTATAATTTACTGTAAGCTGAAGCAGTTGCGCTATCCAGAAGAGTTGGTTCAAAATAGCGGCTTGCAAAATTTTGAACATGAAGAAGTTGATACTTTGATGACAGTGGTCAAGTCAGAACAAACTGGTGGTAGAGACTGGCATCTCTTGATACCTTCCTCCATGCCAAATAACAAACATTTTTGTTTTTGGTACTAATTTAGTACTTTATTTATCACTTACATATATTCTTTATAATATCTGCTTTTGAATAAGCAGAACAATTTTTGTTTTTATTTTGGGGAACTTAGGAGGATTTGGAAGCTCAAGTCGACTCGTAGGTCCTCAAATTTTTATTTGGAAAGTGACCCCATTATATTTATAATGGCCTCCACGTGGTGTTCCCTGGGAAACGATTTTCTGAAATCGGAAGCAAATTTTGAGCGGCGATATTTATATATATATAAAAATATATATATAATATGATTTATCTGTTAACTCTAATTGTTTGCAGTAATCATTATAATCTTAGAGTTTTTATATCTTTAGAGTTTTTATATCTTCAGAGCTTATTATATCTTTAGAGTTTAAAATTCGCAAATGCCTTATATACTACTAGGGGCTCCGCTCTGCTCGCTTCGCTCGCCAACCCCCGGCTCGCTTCGCTCGCGGAAATGAAATTTAGTTAATAATGTTAATTAAGTTTAGTCAAAGTAACCTTTAGTATGAGTTTGGTTGAGATTTCTTAAGAAAGAAAAACAATTTTCATACTAAACGATAATTTGCATTATATTGTTCCTATGGCAGCTATATGTTATAGTAATCCGACTTTTACCAAATTTGGTCAGAATGATGAATGACAGTCCCAAACATATAATCTGTAAGTTTGGTTAAGATATCTTAATTTATATAATATAATGCACATTAACCTTTAGTAAGAAAAACTTTTTTGTTTCTTAAGATATCTAAATCAAACTCACAGATTGTATGTTTGCGACTGTCTCTTACATTCTGCCCAAATTTGGTCAAAGTCGGATTACCATATCATAAGCTGCAATAGCAATAATCGGATGAAATTAACCTTTAGTACGGAAAACTTTTTTGTTTCTTAAGATATCTTAACCAAACTTACAGATTAGATGTTTGGGACTGTCTCTCTGATCAAATATGGTCAAAGTCGGATTACTATATCATACAGCTGCTGAGATTTTCATACCAAAGGTTAGTTTCATATGATAAACTCAGGATTTGCGACAGCTCATTTCTAATCAGAATCAAATAGCAATGCCAGACAATCAGTCAAGTGTTTAATAACTGAACTCAATGCAATCTGCTGCTGGCAAAATAAAGAGAGAGAGAAAGCAGATAGAGAAAAAGAGAAGAGGTTGAGAATACAGTAGAAGCAGAAGGCAAACAGCGAAAAAAATTTATAAGATATCTAACAAGCATACATCATTTTGATATGCATGCCACGAACACGTTTACGAGTATTTGCTTAAGAGTTGAACTGCCAGAATGGAAATGCCCAGGAGAGGGAAAGAGGAGATGGGCATGACCGCAGCAGCTGCCAGTTAAAGGGGTAAGCTGGGTATATTTTGCTTCCCACCGCACATGGACAGACCCATTAATTTTGTTGCTCGCTCTCGAGACCGCATGCAATTTTTCTTTAACTTGGCTGCTATCGCCTTTCAATGGCAGGAAGTTAGCAGAGCAAGTAGGACATGCACCCGGACCAAGACTAGGAGCACTAGATGAATTCCAGTCAGCCAGGCTAGCAGGCAGGGAGGCATTCAGTCAGTTAGTCAGTCAGCCAGATAAGTGCGGTTTATGTGCGGCACGTAGAACGTCCGTCTCAATACAGTCAATAAATTGCCGCTGACCTGCACCGTTAACTTGACCAAAAGCAGGCGGGGGAGGGTTCTTGGTAAGGGTTAAAAAAGAGGGTAAGAAGTAGCATGTGGATCATGTCGAAACTGATGCTGTGCATTTTTCTTTTGCTCAAAATCCATGTTCTTTAAATACTTGAAGCTGAAGCTATATACGAATTTTGCAAATAGCCGAACCCAGTTGCCAAGATCTCGAGTTCGCAAGTTGAATTCCATTCTAAATTATCTTTGTATTAAGAGCTCATTAATGAGGCAAACGCCTGAAGTTTCAAACGCGGCAACTATGCAGACAAGTGGGGGCGTGTCTGAGGGCCGAGACCATTCATTCCATGCGTAAACGTAATATAAATCTGGACGAACCTCGCATTCACAATCCCAGCCCTCTTTGCACAGCTCTAACAACATTCCAGAGCAAAAGCATGCCGGAAAATATGTTATTAATTCAAATTAATGTAATCCAATGTTTTTTTGCCATTCTTTTTCGTTTTTGCTGCTCTTTAATCATATGATGTATTGACCTGGTAGGATCAAGGCTGGCTCCCACTTGGGATTGGATTTTTTCGGGTGTGGTGCAGCTGAAGACGAAGAGAGAAGGGCAGAGTCGTAGACTATGGTATGGGTTAATAATGTGCAGATATGGCAGCTATGACAGCCTCTAAATTTGAGCACATTTTTCACATTCTACCATTTAATTTGTTCCTTTCGGCTTGGTATTTATCATCGGGGTCAACATTTTGTATGTGCCTCGCTCCATTTGCAGTGTGTCGGAATTCTACACTTTGCAAATTAATCATCCTAATAGGCATGCAAATTATTATGAGCTAGAAGTCACTTAAGATATTGGGTTGGATTTGGAGAGTAGATTAATCTGAACTAGTTGGGAGAAATATGATTATCATATATTCTTTACTATGTATTCTGTTGGATGCTACAATGAATATTGTGATTGAATAATGAATATGTATATTCGTTTAAATAGAATTTATATTCTACTACGTAAATGATTTATCGCACACATTTAACAATCTAATTATTTCTCAAGAAATTTTTATATTTGAATTTGATGCTCCCCGTTATGGTATTCAATTAAGACAAAAAATTTTTATCTTTGATTTATACCTTCTATATTTGGTAAGTATGTGTTAGATTCCGAATTAATTAATTTTCCTATTGCTAGAAATTATTAAAGTTACACTTATAGTATACTGATACTCTATAATCCCCTTCTTGGACCTCAGTTAAAACAACATTTACTCAACGCTCTGACTAGAGTGTTTAAGTAGCTGCACATTCGAAACTGCAGCTGTAGCCAACACTGGCAAACAGTGTTGAAGTGGAGTTCAACTAAGTATGTTTTGCGTTTTAAATGAAGTGAAAGTCGCACTTTTATTTGTACTAAATATTTACGACAAAGCATCAACAGGAAAAGCAATTTTGCAAAACGTGAAAACTGTCTGGCAGACTGAAATTTAAGTTCATCATGGAAGAAGGGGCTAGTGAGGTGTAGATGGAGTGTAAATGTTGTACTTGAAAGTGTTCCTCCTCACGATGATGAAGACAGAGACTCATCGTCGCGTTCGTAGAGATTCGCCCCGTTTGAGTATTTCCTCTAGGCGTCGTCTTTCCTTTACTGTCAAAACCTTTTCGAGGGTTTCCAAAGTCGAGTTGATTTCCCGTTTCGAATGCAATGGCAGCCAGAGGGTCGTTATGGCAAAAGTTCTGTATGAAAAAATTCTTGTTACAAAATCGATGTAAAATTGGCTAATTGACAATTTCTCTCACCTGTGAACGCGCATGGCGTCGATTGCGCAACGTTGCATCTGCTCGTGCATTGACATTTCCCAGCGGAAACGCTCATTGTAACGCCGGAAAGCGGCCACATAGCGTCTATGGCATATGTCAGCGCTAGGGAGGGATTGGGATCAGGAGAAGGCGAAAGTAGGCAAAGGGAGAAAATGTATTAAATCAACGGGAAATTGCAATTTTCACACAATTTGATTCGATCTGTTGCGATACCTCCTCATCATTATATTACTTATTGCAGAGGGTATTATAATTTTGGCATTTAGTGTGTAACGTATTAAAGGAGGTGTGATAAAACGGTAATTTTTTTAATATAATAAAAACTGTACATATTTGTTTTTTATTTTGGAAGCCCAATGGATTTTACCATATATTTTTCTTGTTCAAAGAACCACAATCAACAATAATAACATAAGATAAAAAATAAAATTTGTTGGAAAAATAAAATATTTAAATATACATTTTTGTCAAATCAATTTCATGACTAACTGTATATTCCTTATCAGACGGACGAGCTGTTTCTTTGAAAATGATTCCTGAGTTTTGAAGCTATGTTTATGAAAATTATTGCTGATCGATCGTGACTTAGTATTTACAACTTGGGTTTTTAAGGTATACATTAGAGTGGGTCAATTTGAATGGACTAAAAAAAATGCACAAAACGGTTGTCAAATTCGTAATCTACGATGAATTCTAAGAAAAGTTGCCCATGAAACCATGGGTCTAAAGTCAAAATCCAGCTTCCGATTTTTACGGACAAAATTTCAGCTGTACATTAAAAAACTCGATTTCCTTAATGACTGACGAGACATCACGCTGGAGCGGAAACGGGTAAAGCTATCGGGCTGAAATTTTCATGCAACATAGCTGAGACGTAAATATCGTGGAAAACATATTATATATACCACACTCACACGATATGTATTTAAGATTTCTATAAGTCTTAAAAACATTGGCTAAAGTAGGACTATATCATGTAGAAAATGTTTTTAGTTAATTTAAACTATTTTTTGAAGATCTACTGTGATCTGCAAGGGTAACAAATCTTCGGTTCACCGAATAATACATTTCCTTCTTGTGACTTACTAGGTTAGCTCCTTCTCATCCTGCGGAGGCCTTTGCCCGAAGCCCACACGTCTAGCGAGGAGTACACGATACCACTGCTTCTGCAACGCATTCATCGGCCGCTTGAAGGGATTGGGATTGGACCTGGCATTGGGACTAGCATTTCTATTGCGATTGCCATTGGCATTGCCTGTCTCTGTCTCTTGGTTGCCTTCCAGTTTTTCCATTTTCATTTCAACGTTTACAAGTTTTTCCGTATTAAGTTAGGAGATTGCTTCCTTACCGTTGGGCATTTGCCAATGCACTGCCCCTGGAAATGTTGCTCCTGCTCATATTATTGGTGTTGTTGTTATGTTGTCAGCCAACAGCTCTCAGCTCCATGACGAGTTTATCGAACCAACAAGGCAAATGGGTTACACGCTGAATGCACAGGCACCCAAAGAGACCGAGGGGTAGGGAATTGTAGGTGTACTTCCGTTAACTGTTGCATATATGCGAATGCATTTTGCGTGTTTCTGCTGACTGCGCTAAATGAGTTGTCTGTAAAATGAGAGATTGATGTTCCATAAAAGCGTTTCAGCTTTGATTGAGTGCGGTTTAAGGATCAAGATGTGTGTGCGCCAATTGCAAATCAATCAATTGCGAATAAGGTTAGATGTATACTAGATACTATGTAGATTAAAAATACTATATAACATGTACCATAATATGTATAACAGATACACAAATGTAGTTCAATTTTCTGGTTATATATTCCAAAGACTTCTGCATTAAAAATGCAAATTAAATTTCAAATCAATTAGTGTGTAATAATGTATAGTTAGTTCAAAGCCGACAGTCAATCAGTGCAGACGTTCTTTGCGAAGTTTCAATTCACAAATCTCTGTCACGCTCACTTTCGCTCTCTCACTTATCTACGACTAAAGCGCTTATCGCGTGGTCCAATTTACAAAGTAAACGTCTAGTGACGAAAGGGTTTTCCTGCCCCAAAATTTCTTATATCCTATTTTGTGACGAACGATATTAAATTTAATATTATATATATATAAATTATTAAAAAAAGTTTGGCATTCGGCACCTTGCGCAAAGGGATCTCGATTCTGTATACCTAAAAATAATTTCAATGCGCAAAGCCGAAGCCAACCCAGATGCGTACGTTGCCAGATTGATCAATATATCTTAAATAACAACAAAGTTTTTCATACTAAAACTTGATTTTTGACCAATCGTTTCATTGGAGTTATATGTTATAGTGGACCGTTTTGAACCAAATTTGCTCACGATGTATAAGACCAATTTAAATGAATATTCTGTCAAATTGGTTGAGACATCTTAATAAACAAAAAATTGTTTCATACTAAGACTTGATATTCGACAAATCAGTACTATGGCAGCTATATGATATAGTGGATCGAATTGAACCAATTTTAGTCAGGATGTATAAAACCAAATATAATGCATATTCTGACAGTTTGGTTGAGATATCTCGGAAAACAAAAAAGTTTCTCATACTAAAACTTGATATTCAACAAATCGGTTCCATGGCAGCTATATGATATAGCTGACCGATTTGAACCAAATTTGGTCAGGATGTATAAGACTAACTTAAATGCATATTCTGTCAAATTGGTTGAGATATCTTGAGAATCAAAAAAGTTTTTCGTACTAAAGCTTGATTTTCTGATTGTTTATATGATACATAGCAAAATGTATATATTCAGTTAACAGGTAATATCATCCAAACCTTTTCGCTTAAAGATATGTGTCATATATCAAAAGGCGAGAAATTTTACAACATATTGAAATTTAATTAAAATCATTAGAGCCGTTTTCTAAAAAAAGCTTTTTTCACCTGTTGCATTTTACCTGAGCACTTTGCAAACAAATATACAAGGCACATCTAAAAAAAAATACCTTTCTAACGACATATAAAACACATCTGTAGCTTCGTCGGATTGGAAACTATGAGTGATTATTTATAGGGTTTTAGATATTTCCCGCTAAACTAGCTATTTCCCGCTAAAGTCGTAGAACAAACATTTCTAGATTTCTGATAAGAAACATCTCCTCATCAAGAAATCTAAGCTTTTTCAGCTTTTTGATCCAAACAAATAAACAGACAGACAAACAAACTTTTCATCTCTTTTTGAGAAGGCCGTTAAAAATTTCAAATTAATGAACCAAATGTCGAATTGAAATGATCGAGGTATCATTCGACGCGTATTTTCAATAGAAAAATAAAAACTATACAATTTAACCAAAAGTCTCCACTAGCTGCAGTCATTAAAATTTTGCCCCTCCAACTTACACCCACTTATCTCATGAAGCAGGTGAGTTACCAAAAGTCTTAGTATGCACTTTTGTTAGTTATACCTTTCGATCGGTATATAACTCAATCCGATCGGCCAATCATAGAAAATTTTCCATTCTTCGTGTATATATTGCTAGTCGCCTTTCGCACCCTTCGTGCTGCTTTCGTCACTAGCGCGGACTGCCGTCCGCAGTGATATATTGTAATAATCTTCGAAATGTCTCAGAAGATGAAGTACTAGCAGAACTAAAATCATCGAATATAAAGCCCAGTGCAATAACGCCCATGGGCAAAAATTTTTAAATTTTTAAATACAAAAAAATAATCAAATAACAAATTAAAATAATTTTAAAATAAATTAAAACACAAAATTTAACACAGCAATCCACACAAATTATAAAATTGTCCTTTTTATATATTATACACAAATTATGAATTGTCCATTTTTTAATAAATTATTTTCTAAACATCTTTAATAGAAGACACCCCAAGCATTTTCTGTCCATGGCCAAGTTATGAGGACAACAAGATCTTTAGAGTCCTTCAATGCATTGCTGGCACAAAAACTTCAGAAGCACGGCCAATTCTAAAAATTTCTTGAGGTCATACGAGATAAGGAGTACGCCACTTAACGAGTTTTGAATGTAATTACCGATCAACGAAAAAAGCAAAGGATGAAAGAAAAACGTCTTCAGAACCGATCATCTGAAGGACAAAAAATTTCTCTTGATCAGTTTTTCCAGTGAAAGTCATATTAAAATATTCCAATAAAAATTATTTGTGTTAAAAAAGTGTAATAAAGCCCATGGGCGTTATTGCATTTTTGGATGTGTAATAACGCCCATGGGCGTTATTGCACTGGGCGTTATTGCATAAACTCGAATATTACAGCAATGAAAAAAATAGAAGGTGAGCTAAAAGAGACTGGCCTATACATACTTATATTTGCCTCGACTACACTTCCAGATCACATTATGATTGGTTATGAAAAAACAAACATACGTCCTTACATACCTACACTACTCAAATGCAACAACTGCCTCCGCTTCGGACATACATTTAAAGTATGACAAAACCAAAGAACTTGTACCAAATGCGGCCTGTTACACCACATTAAAGAAGAAAATAATAAAACCTGCTCAAACAATATCAGCTGCATCAACTGCAAGATAAACAAATTGGAATATAACGATCACTCCTCAATTGATAAGAAGTGACCAATGTATAAAAACAACAAGAAGTTATCGCTATTAAAATAAACGAAAAAGTAAACAACAAAACAGCATACGAAATATACACACAAAGATATCAGAATCAGAACAATTATAAAACCTATGCCGATTCTACGAAAACCACACCAAACACAACTCTAGATGCAAACACCGTTAAATCAAGCAACCCCACAAATAGTAGCCCCCCGCAAAACTATAAACTATTATGACTTGGAAAATCTGGTAACTCTTACCCAGCCCCCCACTAAAGATCTCAATATAACAACAAAACACATAACTCGAATTTTGCCCCGAAATACCAATAAAAAAGAAGAGAATTAAAAAATAAGTCCAAAAATAAATCTAAGAAACAGAAAGAAAGAAAATAATCTAAGAAAGCTGATGACAGCTCCGACAACATGTAATATCAGTAACTATCACTGCGGACGGCAGTCCGCGTTAGTGACGAAAGCACCACGTAGTGTGCAAAAGTGACTAACAATATTATACAGGAAGAATGGAAGATTTGCTACGAATGTCCGAGCAGATCGAGTTATATACCGATCGAAAGGTATAGTCTTAACTTAGAAAAATGTCTATTAAGACTTTGATATCTCAAATGGTTCATGAGATAGGAGGGTGTAAGTGGGTGGTGCAAGATTTTAAATGATTGCAGCGGATGGGGCCGCTGGAGGTTTTCGGTCAAATTAGTTTGATTTTTATTATTTTTATCAAAAATACGCTTCGAATGATACCTTAATCGTCGAAATCCGACAACTGGTTCAAAAGATAAATAAAGATAAATTTTCAGTAAACTTTCCAAAATGAAAAAAAAAGTCAAGAATGTAGTCCGTTGGTTTGTTTGCATCAAAGCGTTGAAATAGCTTAAATCTTTTGATGAGGAAATATTCCTTATCGGAAAACTAAAAATGTTTGTTCTACGACTTTTTGAAAAACTCGCTAGGTTAGCGGGAAAACGGAAAAACCCGCGAAAATTAAGCCTTATAGCCTCCAAACCACAGAAAAGTTTCTAGCAAAGTGCTCAGGTAAAATGCTACAGGTGAAATAAGGTTTTTTGGCTTACACTTTGGCGATTTATTCGAAAACAGCGCCAACGATTTTTATTAAATTTCAATATGCTGTAACATGTAAAATTTCGTAACATGTAAGGTAAAAATTATTTATATCTAAAAATAACTTTTATGCGCAGTGCCGAATGCCAAACTTTTTTTTTTAATAATTTATATATTAAATTAAATATTGTTCGTCACAAAATTGTATATCAGAAATTTTGTGGCATGAAGAGGGTTTCGTCACTAGACTTTTACTTCGTTAAGAAGTTTTATTTGGAATTAGTATAAACAAATACGTAGGTCCCTGGCTGGCTGACTGAGAAGCAAATTTCTCTATAAGTTTTATTATGGAGGGAGCTACCCAGTCAGTCAACCAGGGACTACAATCTATCTATATATATAAAACTCTTTGTACTGACTGACATATCAACGTGTAGGCTGAGACACACACATAGCTGAGACAATTTCATCGTGCAATAAGACGGCGTTTTGTAAAATTCCACCTGGAAGTGTGTTTACCCGAGGTCAAAAGGTCATGGAATTGCTTTGTATGAAAAACTTTTTTGTTTGTTAAGATATCTTAACCAAACTTACAGATTAGATGTTTGGGACTGTCTCTTACATTCTGACCAAATTTGGTCAAAGTCGGATTACTATATCATATAGCTGCCATAGAAATAATCGGATGAAATTAACCTTTAGTATGGAAAACTTTTTGTTTCTTAAGATATCTTAACCAAACTTACAGATTAGATGTTTGGGACTGTCTCTTACATTCTGACCAAATTTGGTCAAAGTCGCATTACTATATCATATAGCTGCCATAGCAATAATCGGATGAAATTAACCTTTAGTATTGAAAACTTTTTTGTTTCTTAAGATATCTTAACCAAACTTACAGATTAGATGTTTGGGACTGTCTCTTACATTCTGACCAAATATGGTCAAAGTCGGATTATTATATCATACAGCTGCTGAGTTTTTCATACCAATGGTTAGTTTCATACGATATAGTAATCCGACTTCGACCAAATTTGGTCAGAATGTAAGAGACCGTCCCAAAGTAAGTTTGGTTAAGATATCTTAAGAAACCAAAAAGTTTTTCATACTAACACATGATTTTCGACCGATCTTTCCTATGACAGCTATATGATATAGTTGAACGATTTCGACCAAATTGGTTCAGAATGTAAGAGACAGTCGCAAAACATACAATCTGTGAGTTTGATTTGGATATCTTAAGAAACAAAAAAGTTTTTCATACTAAAGGTTAATGTGACTTATCTATATATATAAAACTCTTTGTCCTGACTGACTGACTGACTGACTGACTGACTGACTGACATATCAACGTGTAGGCCAAACGGCTAAAGTTAAAGAGCTGAAATTTTCACACAACATAGCTGAGACAATTTCATCGTGCAATAAGACGGTGTTTTGTAAAATTCCACCTGGAAGTGTGTTTACCCGAGGTCAAAAGGTCATGGAATTGCTTTGTATGAAAAACTTTTTTGTTTGTTAAGATATCTTAACCAAACTTACAGATTATATGTCTGGGACTGTCTCTTACATCCTGACCAAATTTGGTCAAAGTCGGATTACTATATCATATAGCTGCCATAGAAATAATCGGATGAAATTAACCTTTAGTATGGAAAACTTTTTGTTTTTTAAGATATCTTAACCAAACTTACAGATTAGATGTTTGGGACTGTCTCTTACATTCTGACCAAATTTGGTCAAAGTCGGATTACTATATCATATAGCTGCCATAGCAATAATCGAATGAAATTAACCTTTAGTATTGAAAACTTTTTTGTTTCTTAAGATATCTTAACCAAACTTACAGATTATATGTTTGGGACTGTCTCTTACATCCTGACCAAATTTGGTCAAAGTCGGATTACTATATCATATAGCTGCCATAGCAATAATCGGATGAAATTAACCTTTAGTATTGAAAACTTTTTTGTTTCTTAAGATATCTTAACCAAACTTACAGATTAGATGTTTGGGACTGTCTCTTACATTCTGACCAAATATGGTCAAAGTCGGATTATTATATCATACAGCTGCTGAGTTTTTCATACCAATGGTTAGTTTCATACGATATAGTAATCCGACTTCGACCAAATTTGGTCAGAATGTAAGAGACCGTCCCAAAGTAAGTTTGGTTAAGATATCTTAAGAAACCAAAAAGTTTTTCATACTAACACATGATTTTCGACCGATCTTTCCTATGACAGCTATATGATATAGTTGAACGATTTCGACCAAATTGGTTCAGAATGTAAGAGACAGTCGCAAAACATACAATCTGTGAGTTTGATTTGGATATCTTAAGAAACAAAAAAGTTTTTCATACTAAAGGTTAATGTGACTTATCTATATATATAAAACTCTTTGTCCTGACTGACTGACTGACTGACGTGACATATCAACGTGTAGGCCAAACGGCTAAAGTTAAAGAGCTGAAATTTTCACACAACATAGCTGAGACAATTTCATCGTACAATAAGACGGCGTTTTGTAAAATTCCACCTGGAAGTGTGTTACCCGAGGTCAAAAGGTCATGGAATTGCTTTGTATGAAAAACTTTTTTGTTTGTTAAGATATCTTAACCAAACTTACAGATTATATGTCTGGGACTGTCTCTTACATCCTGACCAAATTTGGTCAAAGTCGGATTACTATATCATATAGCTGCCATAGAAATAATCGGATGAAATTAACCTTTAGTATGGAAAACTTTTTTGTTTCTTAAGATATCTTAACCAAACTTACAGATTAGATGTTTGGGACTGTCTCTTACATTCTGACCAAATTTGGTCAAAGACGGATTACTATATCATATAGCTGCCATAGCAATAATCGAATGAAATTAACCTTTAGTATTGAAAACTTTTTTGTTTCTTAAGATATCTTAACCAAACTTACAGATTATATGTTTGGGACTGTCTCTTACATCCTGACCAAATTTGGTCATAGTCGGATTACTATATCATATAGCTGCCATAGCAATAATCGGATGAAATTAACCTTTAGTATTGAAAACTTTTTTGTTTCTTAAGATATCTTAACCAAACTTACAGATTAGATGTTTGGGACTGTCTCTTACATTCTGACCAAATATGGTCAAAGTCGGATTATTATATCATACAGCTGCTGAGTTTTTCATACCAATGGTTAGTTTCATACGATATAGTAATCCGACTTCGACCAAATTTGGTCAGAATGTAAGAGACCGTCCCAAAGTAAGTTTGGTTAAGATATCTTAAGAAACCAAAAAGTTTTTCATACTAACACATGATTTTCGACCGATCTTTCCTATGACAGCTATATGATATAGTTAAACGATTTCGACCAAATTGTTTCAGAATGTAAGAGACAGTCGCAAAACATACAATCTGTGAGTTTGATTTGGATATCTTAAGAAACAAAAAAGTTTTTCATACTAAAGGTTAATGTGACTTATATTATATAAATTAAGATATCTTAACCAAACTTACAGATAATATGTTTGGGACTGTCACTCATCATTCTGACCAAATTTCGTAAAAGTCGGATTACTATAACATATAGCTGCCATAGGAACAATATAATGCAAATTATCGATTAGTATGAAAATTGTTTTTCTTTCTTAAGAAATCTCAACCAAACTCATACTAAAGGTTACTTTGACTAACCTTAATTAACATTATTAACTAAATTTCATTTCCGCGAGCGAAGCGAGCAGTGGGCGGAGCCCGCTAGTATTATATAAATTAAGATATCTTAACCAAACTTACAGATTATATGTTTGGGACTGTCTGTATCATTCTGACCAAACTTGGTATAAGTCGGATTACTATATCATATAGCTGCCATAGGAACAATATAATGCAATTTATCGATTAGTATGAAAATTGTTTTTCTTTCTTAAGAAATCTCAACCAAACTCATACTAAAGGTTACTTTAACTAAACTTAATTAACATTATTAACTAAAGCGAAGCGAGCAGAGGGCGGAGCCCCCTAGTATTACATAAATGCTTTTATTATTAATAATAAAAGACTTTATTTTAAATAATTGAATATTTTTTAACTTAGTAACTAAATAATAATTTAAATATTTTTATATTTCTTTATACTTTGTTAAGATTAAAAATCTATTCCAAATGAATATCTACCATATTATTTTAAATTATATCCGCAAAATATTCTTCTTTAGTGAAATATGTAATTATAGCGGACTTGTACACAAATAAAAAGGTTCACATAATTTAGCGTGATCAATTAAGGTATGAGGGGGATTTATCCGCGAATGTAATAGTTTTTAGCTTCTTTGTGCTTTGCTTTAAAGCGCACGCACCAAATATTTTTTAAAGGGACACATTTTCGAAGTGCAGAAACATAATGCACAAGAAAATGGTGTTTCGCCTTTAGTGCACTATAAAGCTTGGTATAATTCGAATGATGTGCTTGTGTTAAAAATTCTAACTTACTTAGGACATCTTCAGAATAGCTTAAATTATTATTAGTGTTAAATCTGCTATCGTCATTAATAGTAAAAAACATACGAAAAAATTCACCTCACAGGCAGTCAACTTAAGATTAAATTAACTTCGTCGCTCAAAGTCTAATGGTTTATTTCTTATTCTCCATACTAAAAGAGTTGTTTACTTCCATTTAAGTCTGATAAAAAAATTACATTTGATTTAATGAATTCAAGTAAAATATTACAAACATCGTATACAAAGACACCCTCATACACATTGTGCATCAAATACAAAGTCATCTGTCACAAAAAAGCTCTGCGAATCTTCAAAAATACAAAGGCGGGACGACCTGAATGCTCCTGTTTATGCTGTCTGGTCGGGGTTTTGAGCTTTTCCTTTTCCGGACAATAAACAAGAATTTTCCGGTGGAATGTCTGGCCGAGATTAGGGCCGTTCTGACTCTGTGCTAGGTGACTTTTCTGGTGAGCCGAGATTTGTGTGCCACGCGGGAAAATATGTATATTCAGGGGGAAAAATTCTCTAAAAAAAATAGAAATTTAAGAAAATATCTAGATTCCTATAAGAAAATTAGATTCTTATTGGGCTCTTAAATTTCCATACAAATAAAATTTTGGAAAAAAACTTTAACCAAGTGAATCCCATGCGGGCATGAATCCGCGAGAGAAACTAACATCTGTCGACTTGTGCCACGTTGGAGTGGGCTCTGTAGAAACAGTCGAAATCATCTCCAGACGTCCCTGCTCGGGCGCCATCTGTAACGAAGTTTTCCCACTTACTTATTGAAAACGCACGTCTGCACACTCCAAGCTCACCAGAAAAGTGACGCTGCCCGCCATTTCTCAAGCCGGTATCGATTCGTTATAGGTACCGCTATCGATACGTATTCGATACCGCTATCGATGTTTCTAGGGCTTCTGCAAAGTTTTTTTTGATCGTGGTCGCGATAGGTGGCGTTGCCACATGATAAGAATACTAGTTCGGTCCCGAACGTGAGGTTCAGTTCAGAATGTGAGGCACGCAGAATGCTGCCTCACAAGGTATATGTTTTAAAATATTCTGAAATATTTGTCATATAAATATCCCGTTGTGTGTCAACAACCTTGGTTGCTAATCCAAAAATATTTTTATCAGTTTGATACCCATTTTGATACAAAAACGTATAGTTTAACATAAATTTTGAAGTTTTTAAAAAATTAAATAAATTAACAAAATGTTTGTTTGCTTAAAATGTCATAATGAATTTGACAAGCCAAAAATTTTCGTATCTCATTTTAAAACTGATCACCTAATCACTACTAAATTAAAAATTTTTAAATGCGCTTATAGTAACTGCAAACTTTTACAAAGTTTTCTATTTTTCGTATACATTTAAAAAAAAAACTTCACCTAAGTAAATCAAGTCATATTAATGACCCTTTGTGTGTGAATATTTTGCCAATTAATTTTAAGAAACCCGGTAAAACGGAGTTAAATGAATCCGTGTCAACTAAAAATGATATACAAGCGACTAAAGGTAATTCTAGTATTAAGGATATTAAATGTATAGGAAAAATAGAAAACTTTGTAAAAGTTTGCAGTTACTATAAGCGCATTTAAAAATTTTTAATTTAGTAGTGATTAGGTGATCAGTTTTAAAATGAGATACGAAAATTTTTGGCTTGTCAAATTCATTATGACATTTTAAGCAAACAAACATTTTGTTAATTTATTTAATTTTTTAAAAACTTCAAAATTTATGTTAAACTATACGTTTTTGTATCAAAATGGGTATCAAACTGATAAAAATATTTTTGGATTAGCAACCAAGGTTGTTGACACACAACAGGATATTTATATGACAAATATTTCAGAATATTTTAAAACATATACCTTGTGAGGCAGCATTCTGCGTGCCTCACATTCTGAACTAAACCTCACGTTCGGAACCGAACTAGTATTCTTATCATGTGGCAGCGCCACCTATCGCGACCACGATCAACGAAAAACTTTGCAGAAGCCCTAGAAACATCGATAGCGGTATCGAATACGTATCGTTAGCGGTATCTATAACGAATCGATACCGGCTTGAGAAATGGCGGGCAGCGTCACTTTTCTGGTGAGCTTGGAGTGTGCAGACGAGCCTTTTCAATAAGTAAGAGTGAAGTGCAAAAGTGACCAATCGACTTGTACACCACGTGCCCATCAGGACACGTGATCTAGACTTGGAAAAGAAAACCAACGAACAGTTTTGGAACAACAACAACCAGCAACGCCTCGTGAAAGTGTGTGCAGCAGCGGCGGCGATACCGCTTTGGCGCCAACCGTGCTTTTTGCCAGGGGAGCACCCGCCACAACCCGGCGCGGTTTTTGCAAGTGTGAGAGTGTGTGTGTGCGACGGCAGCCGGCGACATTCGTTGCCAACATTTGTGCCACCCGGCAACAGCAACGGGCCGCAACCACAACAGCACGTAGCCACCGCCGGCAGCAACAGCCAACAACAACACCAGCACGCAGCAACCGCCGGCAACAACGGCAGCAACAACCACGTTGTGCCGCCACGGCAACAACGACCGCCAGCACCAACAGGCCGCAACAACAACAGCACGTAACCACCGTCAGCAGCAACAGCCAACAACAACGTTCGTGCCACCCAGCAGCAACAACGACCGCCAGCAGCAACAAGCAACAACAACAGCGATTGTGCCACCCGGCAACAGCAACAATCACCAGCAACAACAATTATTATACAAACCAAACTTACAGATTAGATGTTTGGGACTGTCTCTTACATTCTGATCAAATTTGGTCAAAGTCGGATTACTATATCATATAGCTGCCATGGGAATAATCGGATGAAATTAACCTTTAGTATGGAAAACTCTTTTGTTTCTTAAGATATCTTAACCAAACTTACAGATTAGATGTTTGGGACTGTCTCTTACATTCTGGCCAAATTTGGTCAAAGTCGGATTACTATATCATATAGCTGCCATTGCAATAACCGGATGAAATTAACCTTTAGTATGGAAAACTTTTTTGTTTCTTACGATATCTTAACCAAACTTACAGATTAGGTGTTTGGCCGCAACAACAACAGCACGTAACCACCGCCAGCAGCAACAGACAACAACAACAACAACGTTCGTGCCACCCGGCAGCAACAACGACCGCCAGCAGCAACAAGCAACAACAACAACAGCGATTGTGCCACCCGGCAACAGCAACAATCACCAGCAACAACAATTATTATACATAATCTTGCTGGGTGTGACTCGCCTTCAGAGGAAGCTGAGTGGTTTCCAATGATTCAAGCACCGGCTATGCCGCTTCGTCTCATGGATCACTGCTCAGCCCTTTCTGAAACGAGTCACAGTCTGGGATTCCTCCGAATCTGGCACCTCAAGGGAACGGTGTGGGAAGACGAATCGAGCGCGGCTCGAAAGCACTTCCCGTCGTTGCTCTTGAGACACCTTTGGATTTGAGTGGTCATTGGATGCGATGCGAAGTGGAGTTGGAGGACGACATCTGTCGAAGATCTGTCTCCAGTCGTCCCAGAAGCTTACAAATTTTCTGTAAAAAACCCTGGCCGGAATGAGACGCCGACTCCGGCTGGGAAAACTTAGTTACAACCTACACTCTTAGTAAAAGAATTCGATTTTAGTAAATTACCATTAAGATATATGTATATAAAACCCTCTTAGGTCACTTTCCGATATTCCGACCACAAATTTAAAGGGCTGGGCAGTCATTCCAGATGAGTAGAATTTGTTGATGACTGAATTTAATATTCTTTCGTAGTCATTGATGCATAAAATGTGTGAGGCAAATCATTCCTGGGCATCTGTTCTTTTTGCCTTTTTGTATTTTTTTCCACACTCGTCCTTAAAGCGTGCGTTTGATGGAAGAACCGTTTTTAAAGGAATAGTTACTAAATTATCTTGAGCATCTGTAATATATAAGAGTCAATATAAAATTATGTCAAAAAATATAAAAAGAATTACCATTGTTTTTGGCTGATGCATGTGATGGATACATCAGGTCAAAATCGATTTTAATTTGAAATTTATATGTTTGAAAAACTTTAAAAACAATTAATTTATTATTTAAGTGCAACGGACCAAGAATTTTTAGACACTGTAGAACAGACTGTAATCTTGACATCGCACTATGGGCAAAAATTAAAAAAAGTTGGCATTAATACATTTATTTTGTTGTTCCGTATTATAAAAATTACCTTATATTGTAAATAACAATACTTCAATAAGCCCAAAAAGTATTTTTAAAAAATTTTTCTTAGTATTTTTTGGTATTTTAACACTTATCAAAGTCAACAGAATGAAATCTATTCGCTCCTTTTTGCAGCGTGATTAAACTGCGAAGTGTAAATAAATCGAAAAAGTTTTAATGTGGAATCAAAGAGTCAAGGTTTGTAAAGTAAATTATTAACAAAGAATGTTTATTACATGTGTTGCGTTGTCCAATTATTCAATGTGTTGTTGCTGAGTTTTTAGATACGAACTAACAAAAGTATTTGTGCTTTCTGTGGAGTGTACCTTTGAACATTAGAAAGCATTAGAAAAGATAAAAGCTGAGTGTTATTAAAAAATTTATTCTTAATCAAATAATATTAACATTTTTTGCTCGTTTTTGTTACATTTACGATAAAACTCCATGTTGTAGATGTTTAATTTTGCTGAAAAATCAAGGTCAAATTAAAAAAACAAAAAATATTATAAATTCTACTTTAGTCTGACTCACAAATATGCAAAATTTTAAGGGTCTAGCTTCATATTAAGAGATACAAAAAAATAATTGGATTTTTCACAGAGTCGGGGAGGGGGGTGAGTTAAGACAAGGTCCAATCAAAAAAAAAAAATCATAAATTCCAGTTTAGTTTAACTAAAGTTCATGCCAAATTTCAAGCTGGCATTCATTAATATTACAATTATAAGTACAAAGTTTCAAGTCTCTATCTTGAAAATTAGAATTGATGCCAAAATATCCGACTTTTTGCCCATAGTGCATCGGACAAAGGGAACAAAACTGTAGCAATGGAAATCAACGACTATAAAGACAAAATGATCACTATACTACAAGATTTAAGCACGTATAGAATTCTTCGACAGGATTCAACTTTTAGACTACAAACTAAAAACAACAACATAGTCTACAAACTTTTTAAAGTGGAGTTTATCACAATAATGGAACGAAACAACATGATAACAACCACAGCACTACCACCCAGGATTTATGTATTTCCAAAAATTCACAAAGAAGGTATGCCGCTGAGACCAATATGCTCTTCTATGGGTTCCCCTTCGTATGCACTATGCAAATATATAGTGAATGTGCTAAAACAGGTCACGGACGAATCGACATACAATGTTAAAAACTCCCTAGCTTTCAAAGAAAGGATTAAGAACACATACACACATATGCGATGAAGAAATCCTGATTTCATTCGATGTTGTATCCCTATTTCCAAGCATACGTACCGATTTAGCCATAAACATTATCAGAAAAAATGGACGGAAATTACAAAACACACAGACATCCGAAAACAATTATTCATGGACATCGTCAAATTTTGTGTTACAGAAACCAAATTAAAAAATGTTACCAAATTTAGATACAACTGTTCACAGATACGACAGTCAACTTAAATTAAATTAAAATGGTACAGGAAACCAACCTCATCTGAACGAATCATCAACTATCATTCAAAACACCCAAAAACAATAATAATCAATACAGTACTGAGCTGCATAAACAGAATGATAACATTGAGCTACCCAATATATCACAGAGAGATAAAAACTCAAATAATAGACATTCTTAAAACCAATAATTTTACTTATCATTTAATCACTGATCAAAAATCAACTAAAAAAAGACCCAAACAACATCAAGAACCTAAATCATACAGATCACTTATATACAGGGATTGAACCAAAACCGTAACCTTTAACCGATGAAAACCGATTGAAATTTGTAACCATAACTGAAACCGTAACCGAAAAAATGTTTTCCCACAGTACCGACAATTTTCGAAAAATTTCGAATTTTAAAAATGGAAAATTTAAATGCAGAACAAATCTAGAGGTAAAATTATGCTCAAATTTACATTGCACATGGAAATTGATGGACTTTTGACAAAGTTATGGCAGTTCAAAGTTATTAAAAATCGAAATAATCGAAATAAAATAATAAAATCGACATTACGACCATTTTGGACCATTTCAATAATCAGATAACATGTAAAACAATGAATAACGCTTCTTATTTTGACCAACCGAAAACCATAATTTTTTTTTTTTTGTGAACCGAAACCACACCGATATTTTTAAACCAAAATTTACAAAAAACCGATAACTGTTACGAAACCTATACTCCAAGATTTTGCATAGCTGATAACCGAAAACCTTAATTCGAGCATAACCGAAACCGTAACCGAAACCGATATTTCATTCGGTTTTAGTCCTTGCTTATATATATACCGAATTTATCAGAGAGATTAACAAATCGGAATGCTATGACAAACAAAGAATATAAATAACACGTAAACCCGCACTTACAACACAATCTTCCTTTAATAAAACAAAAGACGGAATTAAAACCTTTGACAAAAGCAACATTATTTATAAAATACGTGCAAATAAGTGCAATAAAGTATATGTTGGTACCACAAAATCAAAATTAAAAACACGATTATCACAACTTACAGTGGCTCACAGCTTATTTCGTGCAGCATAAATTTAAGTTCGGATAGCAGCAAAACTATTATAGACATCAAAAAAATTTGAATGCAGTTCTTTTTAGTAGTCTTTATGTATTAATTTAGACATATATTATATAATTGCATTTTTGGAAACAACCTTTAAATCTAAGGAAAACTAAAACTATAGTCTTTTTTTATGTCACGGCTTATTTCGTGCAAGCACTTTAAGTAGCTCTTATTCTTAGACAGCAAACTCCACCACATACAAAAAACAGCGCTAGCTACACATTGCGTAGCGGACACACCGCAAACTTTGACGAAACCACAATATTGCACCAAGAACAACACTACAAAAAACGATACACACTAGAAATGCTACATGTCACTGCGGACGGCAGTCCGCGCTAGTGACGAAAGCAACACGTAGTGTGCAAAAGGCGACTATCAATATATACACGAAGAAAGGAATTTGCTACGACTGTCCGATCAGGTCGAGTTATATATCGATCGAAAGGTATGACGGTAACTAACAAAATAACATACTAATGGTGCATTTACACTAGTCGACACAGCGTCAATTCGAGCAAAGTCAACAATTGGCATCCAAGGTCAACGCATTAGTTGCGTTTACATTAGTTGACTAAATTGACCAACAAACATGATTGTCAACTTATTTTTCAGTTGGTCAACGCACGGGTTAGCAACACGTTGGCGATACAGTTGATAGCTGTTTAATAAAGGAACATCAAGACCTCAAGCCAGCAAACCAACTCAAATTTAAGTATTTAAGAAGGTCTCCAAACAATGCCTTTTAAGTAATATGCCGTGTGAACGGAATTTATTAGAGAAAATGCAGTCGCTCGACCTTAAACTGGCTAACACCACAATGCCTACGCACTTTAATAAAACTAGTAGTACTCTTTTAGACTTATTTTTTACAAATACGCCTCATAAAGTGCTAAAGTATGAACAACTAAACACGATCACATATTTATAACTTATGACTACGGTTTAGACTACTATGACGAACTTATTGAATTTCGTGAATTTAAGAATAATGACTACTATAATGCACTTAATGAATAATTTAATACACTTAACTGGAATGATATTTACATCCTACCCTCGGTAAACGCCCAACTGGAACTCAATAACTTTAATATTCATAAGTTACCTCTACGATCAGTTCGTGCCAATTAAAAACTTGAAAAGTTAAACAAGCAGAAAGCCCTTGATTCAATCGTGATATTACAGCAGATTTTATCAAACGAAATGATGCATATCAAAAGTGAAAACGATATAAAACTGATTTCCATTACTGTAGGTTTATAATCTTTAGAAGAGAGGCGGATATACTTATTCGTGACGTTAAGAAGCCCTATTACTGCTCTAAATTCAATAGAGCAATAAATTATGAAAATAAATGGACTGAACTAAAGAAAATAGGAATAGGTAAAAATAAAACAGTGCTAAAAAAAAGTTAAAAATTTTACCTCAATCTGTACCTTAATAACTGTGATGGTAGCTTAAGTTTTATGTGTGTCAGTCAAAGTGATGTACTTACATAAATGTCTTAAAAGAATCAAGTCTAATGCTATTGGTATCGATGACCTTAACCCCTGATTTGTGAAATTTCTTCCTTCCAATACTCTCAGTTATATCACACATATTTTCAACACTGCCTTTACTACTTCTACTTTTTCTGAGAAATGTAAAGTAGCAAAAATTATCCCTATTCCCAAGCCCAAAAGGGACGACATAGGCCTATATCTATCTTGAAATACCTGCCAAAAGTGTTTGAAAATATAATGACCACCCAGATTAACGTATATATGAATGATCATAAAATTCTGAGCAATATGCAATCCGGCTTTCGATCCAACAGAAGTTGCACCACGGCCATTATCAAAATCTGTGAAGACATTAGGGAAAAAATAGACAGTAGTGAGCTAAAGTTTTTGACTTTACTTGACTACAGTAAAGCTTTTGACACCGTTGATCACCACATACTATGCACCAAACTTTGTAACGTATACAATTTTCTTCTACTGCGGTCCAACTTAGATCCTGTAGTTACGTCAACTAAATGTTCGTCCTTCTTATGTACAAAACGTGGTGTCCCACAAGGATCAGTTCTTGGTCCGTTGTTGTTTGTAATATATGTTAATGACCTGCCTGATGTTCTTTGCGAATCTAATGTCCACTTGTATGCCGATGACAACCAGATTTATGTAAGTCGTCCTTTGTTTAGTTTTTAATGAATGTATAAATATTTGAAATAAAGACCCGCTTAAATCCAAATGTCTTATAATTTCAAAATATAACATTAATTTTACAGAATTGGATAGACGGAAGATAGATGGTACTCCTATTAACTATGTGGAAAATGCGATTAATTTGGGTTTTACTTTTAACAAATTTCTTAATTGGAATAACCACATTAGCTTAGCTGTTGGAAAAACGTATGGCCTACTCAGAACGCTGCATTTGACCCAACAATGTCTTCCTTTATATGTACGTAAGCTCATTGCGAGAACATGCCTTATACCCACGCTAATATATGGAGTTGAAGTTTTCTCTAACTGTGATGTCGCTAGTAAGGGAAATATCAACATGTGCTACAACATCATAGCTCGGTATTTATTTTGCTCGAGACGCTCTGACCATATTTCGCAATATGCCGTCCGTTTAACACGGCTCACAGTTAGTGATTGGATGAAATCGAGAGCACTAATACTCCTGCATAAGATCACCTTCACTAGAGAACCAAGTTATCTTTTTGAAAAACTCAGGCCAACTACTATATCCACCAGAACAAATAGTGTGGTATATAATATGTAAATAATATGCTAAGCTCTGACAGAAAATTTGTCATCTATGGTGTCAGAATTTGGAACCAACTTCCACTCACTTTGAAAAATATATAATCGGATGCAAATTAACCTTTAGCATGAACCACTTTTTTGTTTCTTAAAATATCTTAACCAAACTTTCAGATTATATGTTTGGGACTGTCTCTTACACTCTGACCAAATTTGGTCTAAGTTTGATAACTATATCATATAGCTGCCTCAGGAACTATCCAGACCCTTTACCTCTGTGGTGGTGTGGAAGTGAGGAAAACTTCTTAAATATATACATATATACAGTGGCGAGCAAAAGTGAGTGCATGTTCGCGACACTGACTTTCGTTATCCATAAAAACAAATCCATACAAGCAAATCCAAAAATTTTTTTTATTTTATTTATATTATTTTATTTGTAACAAATAGGAGCAATGAAACAATAATAAATCAGATGGATTCAGAGAGTTTGAAATAAAAATCGAAAAAAACACGCATAAACTCAATTTTGCACGTTTCATGAATTGCACCTATTTTCGCTCTCCCACTTCTCTTCTAAGCAAAAATCATGCAGATCTACCGTTATGTTTATTCTTCTCTTATTCTTCTTGTTCTTAGAACAGTTCAAAACGTGTTTCTTGCGAATCAAAGCAGATTTCATAAAATGCAATCATATTTAAAGTAAATTGTTGATATTTGCATAGAAATGAGAAAAATATCTGCAGCAATTGAAAATAGTGTTGTCTGCCTGACTGAGAAGGGGTGTTCTTCACGTAAAATTTCCGAAACACTTGGTATTAGTCAATCAGCGGTGATCGCGGCTCAAAAAAGGCGAAATGTGACTCCTAAGCCGCAAGTCAAAGGTCGCAAAAAATTATTAACAGACTCGGATGCTCGACTAATGATGTCCGAAATGAGGAGAAACAAGTTGCTAACACCAAAGGGTGCTTCTCAAGCAATTAACAAAAATGTTAGCGAATGGACTGCTAGAAGAGCGCTCCACGACATCGGATATACTTCAGCTGTTAAAAAAAACAAACCTGCATTGTCCGATAAGAATGTTAAAGCCCGCTTGAGATTCGCAAGGGAGCACAAAAATTGGACCATTGATGATTGGAAACGTGTTATTTGGAGTGATGAGTCCAAATTCAATCGTTTTCAGTCAGATGGAAAGCAATACTGCTGGCGTAGACCCGGGGAACGTATTCGAAGACACCATGTGAAGGAAACTGTCAAACATGGCGGCGGAAATATAATGGTTTGGGGATGCTTTACATGGTGGCATGTTGGCCCTCTGCATTTAATAGATGGTATCATGCGAAAAGAGGACTATTTACATATTCTGCAAACCCATCTTCCCAATTTTATGGACAAATGTGCTTATCCAGAAAAAGAAATTATTTTTCAACAAGATGGTGATCCGAAGTACACAGCAAAAATTGTAAAGGAATGGATTGGGAAACAAAATTTTCAATTGATGCAATGGCCAGCACAAAGTCCCGATCTCAATACGATTGAAAATCTTTGGTCAATCGTGAAAAGACGGCTCGGGCAATATGAAACAGCCCCAACAAACATGGGAAACCTTTGGGATCGTGTAAAAGCGGAATGGAATCGAATTCCAAAAGATATTATAGAAAATTTGGTAGAGAGCATGCCAAACCGCATAAATGAAGTTATTTTTAATAAGGGTCTATGGACCAAGTATTGAAATTGGGTTAGTTAATAATTTTTATGAAACGTGCAAAATTGAGTTTATGCGGGTTATTTTCGTTTTTTATTTCAAACTCTATGAATCTATCGCATTTATTATTGTTTCTTTTCTAATTTTTGTTACAAATAAAGTAATATTAATAAAATAAAAAAAAATTTTGGATTTGCTTGTATGGTTTTGTTTTTATGGATAACGAAAGTCAGTCTCGCGAACATGCACTCACTTTTGCTCGCCACTGTATGTCGCAGATTCTTTTGAATATTCAAATTATAACGATTATTTGTTGGTACACACTTGTTTTGTTTCTTATTGCTTCTCCATTCTTTCGAGCGAGGCAGATACATAATTCTGTCAACGTAGTCTGGGCGTGGGCATGAGCGAGACAGATAGTGTTCGTCATAACTCACCATACTGTGCGTGTGTATTGGAATGTGAAGAGGACGCGAGTTGTAGCGTCAGTCGGATTGCGAAATTCAATTATCATGCCACACTCCAGAAAACGTTTCGCCGAAAGCCCGGTTGAGGACTCTGATAATGAATCTTCCTCATATATATATTTTTATTTTTGGACTAAACTAACATAACATAACTAATTTTCATTTCCGTGAGCGAAGCGAGCAGGGGCGGAGCCTCCTATGTGGTACACTTTAATTCAATGCCTATTCTTTTTTGATAATTATTTGTTTCATGTTTTCCATTTTTTTTAGCCTAAATTATATCTGAAAGTCGATGTTATATTATAGTGAATAGTGCCTTAAATAATAAGCGTGAGCACTAGCACTAGCAATCAAAATAAATAATTAAATATCATATAGCTGCTATACGAAGGATTGGTCGATAATTAAGGATTAGTGTGAAAATTACACAAGGAAACAAAATTAAATCTTTTTTTTTATGTTGCATGGAATTTTATGATTTTTGTTAACTAATTTGAGGTCGCTGATTTCAAATCTGCCCTAATTTTTCTTTAACAGCTTTAGTTGTTGAGATACGGCTGTCAGATATATGAGTCACATTTAAACTTCAAATCAACCGAACTGTTCTTTAAAAAAGTTTTGGCTTAAAGGTGTCCATGTCGAGAAATATCTATAAAAACGATACATTAAATATTGTAGACTAAGTGTGTCGGAGTTCCTAAAACAGGTGCATTTTGCTTACTTTGGATTCCCTTTGGACACTCGTGACAAGTACTGGGTCCGTCATAAAGTATGTAAAACATGTGTGGAGTCTTTGTTATTATGAGGGAATAAGAAAAGATCATATATTAAGTATCAAACAGCAACGATGTGACATTTTGGACTGCACAAAATTTTCTGGGAAACAAAAAGGATGGGAGCTTTGCGGAGCATATTGAACTGATTTTGTCACACCTCTAGTAGCTTGGTTGTAATATGGGCATCAAGGTACACTACCTCCACAGTCATATGGACCGATTCCGTGAAAATTTTGGTGATCTGAGTGAAGAACAAGGGGTACGTATCCATCAAGAGATCAGAACTATGGAGGAAAGTTCTGAATCTTTTTCTAATGGTTTTCTTAATAAAAAATTGGTTTTTCTTTAAAAACGAGTTTTTATGTATCCCAAAAACTAAAGCTGATACAAACAATCTGACTTCTGATCTGAAATCAGCGCCCTCTGAAAATATAATATTAGTCATAATACATAATATTATGCAACCAAAATGCTGTTCCCCTGTGTTATTGTTGTTACTATAGATTCGTCACAAAATTGTAGATCAGAAATTTTGTGGCATGAAGAGGGTTTCGTCACTAGACTTTTACTTCGTTAAGAAGTTTTTTTGCAAGATATCAGAAGTTTTTGAGATTTCATATGGTTCTGACATTGTTACTTTCTTTTAAAATTATTAATAAATTATAATCAGCTGCAGGACGATCCAAACAGTTTAATTCAATTAAACAAATTAAAGCACTCATTGTTGGAATACGAACTGTCTGGCAGCACTGGTTATATCTGCATAGAAATCATAACATAACATCATAACATAATCATAACATATTGAAATTTAATAAAAATCGTTGGCGCCGTTTTCGAATAAATCGCCAAAGTGTAAACCAAAATACCTTTTTTCACCTGTAGCATTTTACCTGAGCACTTTGCTAGAAAATATTCAAGGCATGTCTAAAAGCCCCCAAAAATACCTTTCCATCGATATATAGAACATATCTGTATCTGTAGTTTGGATACTATGAGGCTTTTAATTTTCGCGGGTTTTTCCGTTTTCCCGCTAACCTAGCGTGTTTTTTAAAAAGTCGTAGAACAAACATTTTTAGTTTTCCGATAAGGAATATTTTCTCATCAAAAGATTTAAGCTTTTTCAACGCTTTGCTGCAAACAAACCAACGGACAACATTCTTGACTTTTTTTTTTATTTTAGAAAGTTTATTGAAAATTTCAAAATTGATTATCTTTGGAACCAGTTGTCGGATTTGGACGATTCGAAGCGTATTTTTGATAAGAATAATAAAAACTAAACTAATTTTACTGAAAACCTCCAGCGGCCCCATCCGCTGCAATCATTTAAAATCTTGCACCACCCACTTACAGCCCCCTATCTCATGAACCATTTGAGATATCAAAGTCTTAGTATGCATTTTTCTAAGTTAAGACTATACCTTTCGATCGGTATATAAATCGATATGTTCGGACAGTCGTAGCAAATTTTCCATTCTTCCTGTGTAATATTGTTAGTCACTTTTGCACACTACATGGTGCTTTCGTCACTAACGCGGACTGCCGTCCGCAGTGATATCTCAATCAGACTTACTGATTATGAATATTCTTTTGTCTTATACGTTCTGATTGGATTTGCTTTTAATTGGCTTGGTATATCATATAGCTGTAAGTGAAACAATCTGTCGATTGGATTGGATATCTTAAGAAACAATAAAGTTTTTCATACTAAAGGCCTATCTCCAGCACTGCGGAAAATTCCTACCAGGAATATGCTAGTTATTTCGTTTGTGTGGAACGTAACTCTGTTCTTTGTGAACAGTGTCAATTGTGAAATTTCAAATTAAAATCTAATGATGAACTGATTGTTTTGGTGGCTGATTGTTTTTTGCTGCAAAAAAAAGGAGAAGGTAAAGCGCAAACGGAGGCGCCACAAATGTTAGGTGAACTCTTACTATATGCACAATTAACATATATGATGCGAGTATGCCCAAGGGTATAGCGGCACTGTTGAAATTGAAAGCCCAGCAGATACTGATGCTGAAGCCTTTCGTGGTCGGGACAGGATTGCCCCAAATTTTAAAGAAACCATGTATAAGATTAGTGAAATCTGCAGCCGGGTCAGTACCTTGGCAAAATCAATCTGCTGGTGTGCGCCAATAATAAAGAATTTTATTAGTAATTTCCATATTTCTTTATTTATTATTATCATGCTGCTGCACCTTCATGTATAGAAGATTTGTAATTTCGACCTTTTTTTTTTGTTTTGCACTCAGTTTTTGGCTCCATCTTTGACTTGTTCACAATTCGCTTCCAAAATAATTGTAAACTATATATTCCTGAGCTGTGTGTCAGTTGTCTCTCAGTCCACACACGCTATCGATATGCCAACTATCGATACATATTTGTGGATTTCGTTGAAGTTGCTGGATACACAAGCAACGAAAACGTAAACTAAAAATTTCTGGCACAGTTTTTTTTATATGAAGTTTGACGGGAATATTTATTTTCCGGGGTGCTGGATACCCAGCTTAAAGGAATTTTAAGTTGCTGGAGTCAGGCCTTTAAGGCCTTGTCCTTGTCAGGAATTTGACAATTATTTCGTGTGTTTGTGGAACATAACTAAAACAGTGTGACCAAGCATCTAATAATAAGGAAATGTTTACCTAAAGCTGGCATATTTTTGACCATTCACCAAAAACGTACATGGTCACTCTGACAAATCAGCTGTGCTCTATAAACAAACAGTGCAAATATAAAGAAAAATAAAATAATTTAAAATGAGCTCTGATGATGAAGCTATTGTGTTGGTTGCGGCACATATTGTGGCAAAAGAAAAAGTATCGGTTATCTGCCAAAGGCATGGGCGTGCCTCGACTACTTTTATTAATGCAATTTTCTCCTCGCGTTGCAAATTCAAGTCTCTTTTTTTTGTTTTGCGCACAGCACCTTAACTCTCCATGTTTGACATTTGAATAAGTCCACCAGGAATAATTGCTTGATATATTTTCCTGATAGACTCATCAGCTGTTCTCTCAGTCCACACATGCTATCGATATGCCAAATATCGATATGAATTTGTGGATTTCGTTCAAGTTGATGGATACGCACCAAACGAAAACGAAAACGAAAACTAAAAATTCCTGCCAAAGTTTTTTTTATATGAAGTTGGCCAGGAATTTTTAGTTCCGGGCCTGCTGGAGAGAGGCCTAAAGGCTTCTGATTGTTTTGGTGGCAGCATATATTGCTGCAAAAAAAAGGAGGAGGTAAAGCGCAAACGGAGGCGCCACAAATGTTGGCTGAACTCTTACTATCTGCACAATTAACATATATGATGCGAGTATGCCCAAGGGAATATAGCGGCACTGTTGAAATTGAAAGCCCAGCAGATACTAATGCTGAAGCCTTTCGTGGTCGGTACAGGATTACCCCAAATTTTAAAGAAACCATGTAAAAGAATGAACTCTGTAGCCGGGTCAGTACCTTGGCAAAATCAATCTGCTGGTGTGCGCCAATAATTAAGAATTTTATTAGTAATTTCCATATTTCTTTATTTATTATTATCATGCTGCTGCACCTTCATGTATAGAAGATTTGTAATTTCGACCTTTTTTTTGTTTTGCACTCAGTTTTTGGCTCCATCTCTGACTTGTTCACAATTCGCTTCCAAAATAATTGTAAACTATATATTCCTGAGCTGTGTGTCAGTTGTCTCTCAGTCCACACACGCTATCGATATGCCAACTATCGATACATATTTGTGGATTTCGTTGAAGTTGCTGGATACACAAGCAACGAAAACGTAAACTAAAAATTTCTGGCACAGTTTTTTTTATATGAAGTTTGACGGGAATATTTATTTTCCGGGGTGCTGGATACCCAGCTTAAAGGAATTTTAAGTTGCTGGAGTCAGGCCTTTAAGGCCTTGTCCTTGTCAGGAATTTGACAATTATTTCGTGTGTTTGTGGAACATAACTAAAACAGTGTGACCAAGCATCTAATAATAAGGAAATGTTTACCTAAAGCTGGCATATTTTTGACCATTCACCAAAAACGTACATGGTCACTCTGACAAATCAGCTGTGCTCTATAAACAAACAGTGCAAATATAAAGAAAAATAAAATAATTTAAAATGAGCTCTGATGATGAAGCTATTGTGTTGGTTGCGGCACATATTGTGGCAAAAGAAAAAGTATCGGTTATCTGCCAAAGGCATGGGCGTGTCTCGACTACTTTTATTAATGCAATTTTCTCCTCGCGTTGCAAATTCAAGTCTCTTTTTTTTGTTTTGCGCACAGCACCTTAACTCTCCATGTTTGACATTTGAATAAGTCCACCAGGAATAATTGCTTGATATATTTTCCTGATAGACTCATCAGCTGTTCTCTCAGTCCACACATGCTATCGATATGCCAAATATCGATATGAATTTGTGGATTTCGTTCAAGTTGATGGATACGCACCAAACGAAAACGAAAACGAAAACTAAAAATTCCTGCCAAAGTTTTTTTTATATGAAGTTGGCCAGGAATTTTTAGTTCCGGGCCTGCTGGAGAGAGGCCTAAAGGCTTCTGATTATTTTGGTGGCAGCATATATTGCTGCAAAAAAAAGGAGGAGGTAAAGCGCAAACGGAGGCGCCACAAATGTTGGCTGAACTCTTACTATCTGCACAATTAACATATATGATGCGAGTATGCCCAAGGGAATATAGCGGCACTGTTGAAATTGAAAGCCCAGCAGATACTAATGCTGAAGCCTTTCGTGGTCGGTACAGGATTACCCCAAATTTTAAAGAAACCATGTAAAAGAATGAACTCTGCAGCCGGGTCAGTACCTTGGCAAAATCAATCTGCTGGTGTGCGCCAATAATTAAGAATTTTATTAGTAATTTCCATATTTCTTTATTTATTATTATCATGCTGCTGCACCTTCATGTATAGAAGATTTGTAATTTCGACCTTTTTTTTGTTTTGCACTCAGTTTTTGGCTCCATCTCTGACTTGTTCACAATTCGCTTCCAAAATAATTGTAAACTATATATTCCTGAGCTGTGTGTCAGTTGTTCTCTCAGTCCACACACGCTATCGATATGCCAACTATCGATAAAAATTTGTGGATTTCG
>JAWNLU010000615.1:0-48347 GCA_035042165.1 Drosophila kuntzei | reverse complement strand
AACATAAAAGTTTTTCATACAAAGCTATTCTATGACCTTTTGACCTCGGGTAAACACACTTACAAGGTGGAATTTTACAAAACGCCGTCTTATTGCACGATGAAATTGTCTCAGCTATGTTGTGTAAAAATTTCAGCTCTTAACTTTTAGCCGTTTGGCCTACACGTTGATATGTCAGTCAGGACAAAGAATTTTATATATATAGATTAATTTGTATTAAATTTTCGACTGATTGTTACAATGACAGTTATATGATATAGTACTGGTCCGATTTAAACCATTTTTGGTCAGGTTCTATAAGATCAACATATATGCATATTCTGTCAAATTGGTTAAAAAATCTTAATAAATAGAAAAGTGTTTCATGCTAAAACTCAATTTTTGTTCGATCGTTCATATGGCATATTCTGTCATAGTGGTTGAGATATCTCAGAAAACAAAAAGTATTCCATACTAAAACTTAATTTTCGACCGATCGTTCTTATTGCAGCTATGTGATATAGTGGTCCCATCTAAAAATAGAAACAAACTTGATCTGCGGCCGGTATACAGGAACCCACATACCAAGTTTGAAGTCTCTAGCTTTTATAGTCTCTGAGATCGTTGCGTTCAAACAGACGAACGGACGGACAGACGGACGGAAGGACAGACAGACTGGCTTAATAGACTCGGCTGTTGACACTGGTCAAGAATATATATACTTTTTGGGTCTGCCACGCCACCTTCTGCTTGTTACATATATTCCAACGAAACCATTTACCATTTTTTGCCATACTAAAACTTGATTTTCTAATTCTAATGGTAAAATTTATCAATGGGGACGGCAGTTCGCGCTAGTGGCGAAAGCGGCACGAAGGGTGCAAAAGGCGACTAGCTATATATACACGAAGAATAGAAAATTTGCTACGACTGTCTGATCGGATCGAGTTTTATACCGATTGAAAAGTATGACTTTCTCTATCAAAAGTGCACACTAAAACTTTTAGTAACTCACATGGTTCATGAGATAAGTGGGTGTAAGTGGGAGGGGAATAATTTTATTGATTGCAGCTAGTGGGACCGTTGGATACTTTTGGTAAAATATATATTTTAACTTTAAAAAATTCTTATCAAAAATACGCGTTGAATGGTACCTCGTTCATTTCAATTCGACATTTGGTTCAAATGGTTTAATGGCCTTCTCAAAATGAGATGAAATCAAAGCGCTATAAAATCTTAGATATTTTGATGAGGAAATGTTTCTTATCAGAAATCTAGAAGTGTTTGTTCTACGACTTCAGCTAGAAATAGATAGTTTAGCTAAAGCCCTATAAATATGAAACACCCAAACTTTTCAATCCGAAGAAGCAACAGATGTGTTCTATATGTCGTTAGATATGTATTTTTGAGGGATTTTAGACGTGCCTTGAATATTTGTTTGCAAAGTGCTCAGGTAACATGCAACAACATGCAATGGGAGATCAGAAATTTTGGGGCAGGGAAAGACCATCGTCACTAGACTTTTACTTTGTAAAGAAGTATATGTACTCAGTTACCAGGTAATATCCTCCAAGCCTTTTATATACGAAAAACGTGAAATTTTACGTATTACAACTACAATAAAAATCATTAGATCCATTTTTTATTGAATAGCCAAAATGTAAGCTAAAATACCCTTTTCACCTGTACAATTTTACCGGATCACTTTGAAACAAGGGAGCTACGAAAATTACTGATTTGGAGTTTTCAGTGCTCGACAACGAGCAAACAGTAGTGCTCGAAATTGATTTTTGTCCTCTCATGCAGCACAATGGATAGCACTCAGCTTTTGTCTTGCTGTATTGATAAATGTGACGTCACATGGCATTTTGCAATGCACACATACATATGTATAAATCTATGTATTTACACAAATATATTTTAATACAATTGTAATACACGTAAATATGTATGTATGTACACATATTATACATCAATAGCATATGATGCTAAAATGATATCGATAATGTCGCTAAGCAAAGTCGCTGGAGTGTGCGGGCACACTGTCTTGCGCTCGCTTTACATATATGTAAACAAACATATGCTGTGTCGCTCGCACATTGCGTTGCATATGCAAATATTGAATTAAAACCAATTCTTTAATATATTCCCTATTTATGGGTCAATCGTTTTGAAACTTTCAGGGTCGTTTAATGGGCTTACTTCTCAACTGCTTGGTTAGTTAAGAAGTTCTATCTAAAAATTTAAGCCTGTAAATCGTTTTGTGTGATTTGTGGGAGGAGGGGGCGTGGCATCCAAAATTGGAAACAAACTTGACCTGCGTATGGTACCCAGCTACCTACATTCCTAGTTTGAAGTCTCTAGCTATTATAGTCTCTGAGATCGACGCGTTCAGACGGACAGACAGACGGACGGACAGACAAAAATGACAAAAAATGTTGAAGGCGCTCCTAAAAGCCCTTCAAAATACTTTTCCAACGACACATATAACACATGTGTAGCTTTTGTGGTTGGAAACTATGGGTGAATTAAGTTAATCGTTTTTCAGTGTTTTTCCACTAAACTAGCGGTTTTTTAAAAAAGTCGTAGAACAAACATATCACTGCGGACGGCAGTCCGCGCTAGTGACGAATTGTTTCTTATCAGAAATCTAGAAATGTTTGTTTTACGACTTTAGCGGGAAATAGCTAGTTTAGGGGTAAATAGCTTAAACGTGATAAATTTGAAATCAGCAATAGTTTCCAATCCAAAGAAGCTACAGATGTGTTCTATATGTCGTTAGAAAGGTAGGCTTCTAGACGTGCCTTGAATACTTTTTAGCAAAGTGCTCAGGTAAAATGATAACGGTGAAAAAAGGATTTTTAGCTTAAACTTTGGCGATTTTCTCGAAAACGGCTTAAACGATTTTCAATATGTTGTAATACGTAAAATTTCGCAACTTTTGATATACGACACATGTCTCTCAGCCACAAGGTGTGGAAGATATGACCGGTTAACTGAATATATGCATTTTACTATTTACTATATGGTACTAATTTGAAAATCAAGCTTTGGTACGAAAAACTTTTTTGTTTTTCAAGGTTTCTCAACCAATTTGACGGAGTATGCATCTAAGTTGGTCTTAGACAAATGTCCAAATTTAGTTCAAATCGGTCCACTATATCATATAGCTGTCATAGGAACGATCGGTTAAAAATCAAGTTTTAGTATGAAAAACTTTTTTGTTTATTAAGATTTCTCAACCAATTTGACAGAATATGCATTATAGTTGGTTTTATACATGCAGACCAAATTAAGTTCAAATCGGTCCACTATATGATATAGCTGTCATATGAACGATCGGTCAAAAATCAAGTTTTAGTATGAAAAACTTTTTTGTTTATTAAGATTTCTCAACTAATTTGACAGAATATGCATTATAGTTGGTACTATACATCCAGACCAAATTAAGTTCAAATCGGTCCACTATATCATATAGCTGCCATATGAACGATCGGTCCAAAATAAAGTTTCAGTACGAAAAACTTTTTAGTTTTTCAAGGTTTCTTAACCAATTTGACGGAGTATGCATCTAAGTTGGTCTTAGACATTATGTCCAAATTTAGTTCAAATCGGTCCACTATATCATATAGCTGTCATAGGAAGATCGGTTAAAAATCAAGTTTTAGTATGAAAAACTTTTTTGTTTATTAAGATTTCTCAACCAATTTGACAGAATATGCATTATAGTTGGTTTTATACATGCAGACCAAATTAAGTTCAAATCGGTCCACTATATGATATAGCTGTCATATGAACGATCGGTCAAAAATCAAGTTTTAGTATGAAAAACTTTTTTGTTTATTAAGATTTCTCAACTAATTTGACAGAATATGCATTATAGTTGGTACTATACATCCAGACCAAATTAAGTTCAAATCGGTCCACTATATCATATAGCTGCCATATGAACGATCGGTCCAAAATAAAGTTTCAGTACGAAAATCTTTTATATTTCTCAAGATATCTCAACCAATTTGACAGAGTATGCATATAAGTTGGTCTTATACATTATGTCCAAATTTAGTTCAAATCGGTCCACTATATCATATGGCTGTCAAAGGAACGATAGGTCAAAAATCAAGTTTTAGTAAGAACAACTTTTTTGTTTCTCAAGATATCTCAACCAATTTAACAGGGTGTTCATCTAAGTCTTACACATTATGTCTAAATTTAGTTCAAATCGGTCCACTTTATCATATAGCTGTCATAGGAACGATAGGTCAAAAATCAAGTTTTAGTACGAAAAACTTTTTTGCTTATTAAGATATCTCAACCAGTTTGACTGAATATGCATTTAAGTTGTTCTTGTACATTATGTCCAAACTTAGTTCAAATCGGTCCATTATATTATATAGCTGCCATATGAAGAATCAATCAAGTTTTAGTATGAAAAACTTTGTTGTTTTTTTTAGATATCTTGATCACACTGTCAACATACGCATCTGGGTTGGTTTTATACATCCTGACCAAAATTGGTTGAAATCGCTTTACTATATTGTATAGCTGACCTATTTATTTTTTATTTGAAGTAAGCATTTTGATAATTTTATAGCAAAATTACACTGTCAGAATCATATAAAATTCAAAAAAACTTTTTAGCAAAGTAAAAGTCTAGTGACGAAAGTCTTTCCCTGCCCCAAAATTTCTGATATCCCATTTTGTGACGAACGATATTAAATTGAATACATAAATAATTATAAAATAAAAAGTATGGCATTCGGCACTGCGCATTAAAATTATTTTTAGGTATACAGAATCAAGATCTTTATGCGCAATGTTCCGAATGCCAAACTTTTTATATATGTTTAATTTATATATCTATATACATAAAACTCTTTGTCCTCACTGACACATCAACGTGTAGGCCAAACGGCTAAAGGTAAAGAGCTGAAATTTGCACACAACATAGCTGAGACAATTTCAATAAGACGGCGTTTTGTGAAATTCCACCTGGAAGTGTGTTTACCCGAGGTCAAAAGGTCATGGAGTTGCTTTGTATGAAAAAACTTTTTTGTTTCTTTATATATCTTAACCAAACTTACAGATTAGATGTTTGGGACTGTCTCTTACATTCTGACTAAATTTGGTCAAAGTCGGATTACTATATCATATAGCTGCCATAGCAATAATCGGATGAAATTAACCTTTAGTATGGAAAACTTTTTTGTTGGTTAAGATATCTTAAACAAACTTACAGATTATATGTTTGGGACTGTCTCTTACATCCTGACTAAATTTGGTCAAAGTCGGATTACTATATCATATAGCTGCCATATGAATAATCTGATTTCGACCGATCTTTCCTATGACAGCTATATGATATAGTTGACCGATTTCGACCAAATTTGGTCAGAGTGTAAGAGACAGTCGCAAACATACAATCTGTGATTTTGGATTCAGATATCTTAAGAAACAAAAAAGTTTTTCATACTACAGGTTAATGTGACTTATATCTTCTCTCTATATATATAAAACTCTTTGTCCTCACTGACACATCAACGTGTAGGCCAAACGGCTAAAGGTAAAGAGCTGAAATTTTCACACAACATAGCTGAGACAATTTCATCGTGCAATAAGACGGCGTTTTGTGAAATTCCACCTGGAAGTGTGTTTACCCGAGGTCAAAAGGTCATGGAATTGCTTTGTATGAAAAACTTTTTTGTTTGTTAAGATATCTTAACCAAACTTACAAATTATATCTTTGGGACTGTCTCTTACATCCTGACCAAATTTGGTCAAAGTCGGATTACTATATCATATAGCTGCCATAGAAATAATCGGATGAAATTAACCTTTAGTATGGAAAACTTTTTTGTTTCTTCAGATATCTTAACCAAACTTACAGATTAGATGTTTGGGACTGTCTCTTACATTCTGACCAAATGTGGTCAAAGTCGGATTACTATATCATATAGCTGCAGTAGCAATAATCGGATGAAATTAACCTTTAGTACGGAAAACTTTTTTGTTTCTTCAGATATCTTAAGGTTAATTTGCATCCGATTGTCCCTATAGTAGCTATATAAAATAGTAATCCGACTTTGACCACATTTGATCAGAATGTAAGAGACAGTCCCAAACATATAATATGCCAGATTGGTTAGGATATCTTAAGAAACAAAAAAGTTTTTCATACTAAAAGTTTATTTGCATCATCCGTATATCTATATATATAAAACTCTTTGTCCTGACTGACTGACTGACTGACTGACTGACTGACTGACTGACTGACTGACTGACTGACTGACACATCAACGTGTAGGCCAAACGGCTAAAGGTAAAGAGCTGAAATTTTCACACAACATAGCTGAGACAATTTCATCGTGCAATAAGACGGCGTTTTGTGAAATTCCACCTGGAAGTGTGTTTACCCGAGGTCAAAAGGTCATGGAATTGCTTTGTATGGAAAACTTTTTGTTTCTTCAGATATCTTAACCAAACTTACAGATTAGATGTTTGGGACTGTCTCTTACATTCTGACCAAATTTGGTCAAAGTCGGATTACTATATCATATAGCTGCCATAGAAATAATCGGATGAAATTAACCTTTAGTATGGAAAACTTTTTTGTTTTTTAAGATATCTTAACCAAACTTACAGATTAGATGTTTGGGACTGTCTCTTACATTCTGACCAAATTTGGTCAAAGTCGGATTACTATATCATATAGCTGCCACAGCAATAATCGGATGAAATTAACCTTTAGTATGGAAAACTTTTTGTTTCTTAAGATATCTTAACCAAACGTACTTTGGGACGGTCTCTTACATTCTGACCAAATATGGTCAAAGTCGGATTACTATATCATATAGCTGCCAAATGAATAATCGGATGAAATTAACCTTTAGTATGGAAAACTTTTTTGTTTCTTCAGATATCTTAACCAAACTTACAGATTAGATGTTTGGGACTGTCTCTTACATTCTGACCAAATATGGTCAAAGTCGGATTACTATATCATACAGCTGCTGAGTTTTTCATACTAAAGGTTAGTTTCATATTATATAGTAATCCGACTTCGACCAAATTTTGTCAGAATGTAAGAGACCGTCCCAAAGTACGTTTGGTTAAGATATCTTAAGAAACAAAAAGTTTTTCATACTAACACCTGATTTTCGACCGATCTTACCTATGACAGCTATTTGATATAGCTGACCGATTTCGACCAAATTGGTTTAGAATGTAAGAGACAGTCGCAAACATGCAATCTGTGAGTTTTATTTGGATATCTTAAGAAACAAAAAAGTTTTTCATACTAACACCTGATTTTCGACCGATCTTTCCTATGACAGCTATATGATATAGTTGACTGATTTCGATTAAATTTGGTCAGAATTTCAGAGACAGTCGCAAACATGCAATCTATGAGTTTGATTTAGATATCTTAAGAAACAAAAAAGTTTTTCATACTAAAGGTTAATGTGCAATATATTATATAAATTAAGATATCTGAATTATTTGGGACTGTCTTTCATCATTAAAGGTTACTTTGACTAAACTTAATTAACATTATTAACTAAATTTCATTTCCGCGAGCGAAGCGATCCGGGGGTTGGCGGGCGAAGCGAGCAGGGGGCGGAGCCCCCTATTTAATTATAAAATAAAAAATTTGGCTTTCGACACTGCGCATTAAAATTATTTTTAGGTATACAGAATCAAGATATTTTTGCGCAATGTTCCGAATGCCACACTTTTTATTTTATAATTATTTATATATTAAATTTAATATCGTTCGTCACAAAATGGGATATCAGAAATTTTGGGGCAGGGAAAGGCTTTCGTCACTAGACTTTTACTTTTCTAGATTTCATAAAATTTTTGCTTTTTTAGCGCTATGATCAAAACAAACAGACAAGGTACATAACAATCTTTTCATCTGTTTTTGAAACGGTAACTTAAAATTTAAAATTTTATTATTATTATCTTTGGAACCAGTTGTTGGATTGGAATGATCGAGGTATCATTCGACGCGTATTTTTTATAGGAATCAATAGTTTTTATAAATTAAACCATTTTATAGTGGACAGATTTGAACCAATTTTGGTCAGGATGTATGTATGTGACCAACTTGAATGTATATTCTGCCGTATATACATATGTATGTAAGTACATACTTTGATAGTGCTTACAGAGTACTTTTTTCACTCATCTATATGTACACAACGTTAAAATAGTACATATGGAATTATTGACTGTAATGTAAATAAACAAGCTGAGTCAAGTGTGCATTGTTGAATTCAATATATGTACATACATACATTTATATATTTACGTAGGGTGATCCACTTAGATGATTTTATACCCTGTGACCATTAAAAATGGGCAAAACAGGGTATAATGGTTTCATTGGAATGTAAGTAACAGGCAGAAGGAGGCGTGGCGGACCCCATAAAGTGTATATATTCATGTCCAGTACCAACAGCCGAGTCGATTTAGCCATGTCCGTCTGTCCCTCTGTCTGTCCGTCCATCCATCTGTCCGTCTGATTGATCTCAGAGACTATAAGAGCTAGAGACTTTAAGCTTGATATGTAGGTTCCTGTATACCGAGTGCAGATCAAGTTTGTTTCTATTTTCGGATCAGACTATATCATATGGCTGCCATAGGAAAGATCGGTCAAAAATGCAGTTTAAGTATGAAAAACTTTTTTTTTCTGAGATATCTCAACCAATTTTTCAGAATATTCATTTATGTTGGTCTTATACATCCTGAGCAAAAATGGTTCAAATCGGACAATTATATCATATAGCTGCCATATGAACGATCGATCAAAAATTAAGTTTTAGTACGAAAAACTTTGTTGTTTTCTGAGATATCTCAACCAATCTTACAGAATAAGTATCCGAATTGGTCCTCTACATACTGACCAAAGTTGGTTCAAATCGGTCAACTATATCATATAGCTATCATAGGAAAGATCGGTCGAAAATCAAGTTTTAGTATGAAAAACTTTGTTGTTTTCTGAGATATTTCAACCAATCTTACAGATTAAGTATCTGAATTGGTCCTCTACATACTGACCAAAGTTGGTTCAAATCGGTCAACTATATCATATAGCTATCATAGGAAAGATCGGTCGAAAATCAAGTTTTAGTATGAAAAACTTTGTTGTTTTCTGAGCTATCTCAACCAAACTTACAAAATAAGTATCTGAATTGGTCCTCTACATACTGACCAAAGTTGGTTCAAATCGGTCATATAGCTGCCATAGGAATGATCGGTCGAAAATCAAGTTTAAGTATAATTTTTTTTTTGCTTTCTGAGATATCTCAACCAATCTTACAGAATAAGTAACTGGATTGGTCCATTACATCCAGACCAAAGTTGCTTCAAATCGGTCAACTATATCACATAGCTGACATAAGAACGATCGGTCAAAAATCAAGTTTTAGTATGAAAAACTTTTCTGTTTATTAAGATATCTCAACCAATTTGACAGAATTTACCCAAATTTGGTTAAAATCAGACTACTGTATCATATAACTGTCATTGAAACAATTAGTCGAAAACTGAATACATCGCTCTTCAAAGGCATCAAGTCTTTGGCGTGCCGAGCAGCATCTAACTACTAGGAATTATCAGCCCTTGTCCCTGTCTACTTGCACGACTGATTACGCTTTGCACAGTTCATTTCGGGTTTTGTGCAGCAATTATAATAGCCTCTACCACGTCATTTCCACTGAACTCTCTCTCCCTCCATAAAATCCTCTATTTACCTATTCCTTTTGAGAAATCCCTTAGAATAATAACATTCCCACTTATAGTATATACACCGCACTACAACTAACTCTAATACTTCTATCAATACTAATAAACATACTAATACTCATTGATCTGATTGGGTTTTTCTGGGTTTTCCCAATCCTTGCAACAAATGTTGGATCATCATTTTTGAATACCCCCAGCTTAAACTTAAATTTATATTTTTCTTTTTCAGTTAAAAATTAAAATTTATTATATTATTTAATTTTTAATTGTACTTTTAGTTTTAAAATTTGATTTAATATTTAATTAATCACTTCTGTCGACTGCTTTTAGTTGACGTTAAATAAAATAAAATAAATAAAATAAATCTAAGTGCCTGGGCTCAGGGTATCCGACAGTCGAGTACACTCGACTGTAGCCGCACCTATCCGCGAGGAGTGGGCGGAGCCCCCTTGTTTGGATTTGAAACTATGGGTGTTTCAAATTTATTGTGTTTTAGCTAAAGAAGAACAAAAGTTTCTAGATTTCTGATAAGAAACACCTCCTCATTATAAAATTTAAGTTTTTTAGCGCTTTGATACAAAAAAACAGACAGACAAACTAAATATTCATCTCATTTTGAGAAAGCCATTAAAAATTTCTAATTAATATATAATATATTTTGATCCAAATGTCGCATTGAAATGATAGAGGCCCTATGGTCCGTTTGTCGAATTTTTTTGAATTAAGTCGTTTGTTAAAGTTGTATATATAAACGAACTTTTGATGGCGATGCATTCAAAATACATCCAACTAAAATGTTATATGGTCAGAATTTTAAAATTGGCTCACACTGTTAAGCTAACAGCTCTGAAACAGAAATGTTTTGAACACGGGGCACGTGCTTCTGTGATACCAATTTTTTAGGTTAAAGGCCTATTGAGACTCGTAGCGAAACAACCGCGGAATGAAAAACTCCATATAAAAACAAGAGGGCTCCGCCCCCTGCTCGCTTCACTCGCCTACTCCGGGTGAGGTGCGGCAACAGTCGAGTGTACTCGACTGTCGGACCCGTGCCCATAGGGAACACCACGCGACTGTCCTATAGGGAGCCTACAAGAAAGCCAAAGGCACAGTCCAAGCAGTGACAAAAATGATGCTTAACCACAGAGGCTGAAGTCGGAAGGCAGGAGGCTCCTGTTTAATGTGACCGGATCGCAAATGCTGTATGCTGTAACAATTTGGGAATCCGCGACCAGCAAGCCAAGTTACATAAGAGGAATGGTGTCAAATTTCAGATTGGGAACCCTGCTAGTATGCTCAGGTTTCAGAACCATCTCCACGGACGCCATCATGGTGACTAGCGGCATCGCTCCATTAGAACAAGCGGCAACAGAAGCGAGCGAGGTATATCGTGGGAAAAGACAGCCAACCTACCAGCCGAAATAAGGGCAGTCAAGGAAAATGCGAGGAACCGATGTATTGCTGCTTGGCAAAACAAGTGGAACAGACCGACAAATGGGAGATGGACACATCGCCTCATCCCAATAATCGAAAAGTGGATAGGACGAAAACACGGAGAGCTTACGTTCCACCTGACGGAGATACTGAGCGGACACGGCTGCTTTATGGAATATCTCCATCATTTCTGCCACGAAACCGACCCATTGTGCACGTTCTGCAGCACGCCAGAAAATGCGAAACATGTCCTTACTACATGTTCGCGGTTCACCGAGCAAAGAAGTTAAGCAGAGCGGATCTTGGGGGCGGAAATAACGACAGCCAACCTGGTCCCTCAGTTGCTGGAAAGCCAGGACAAGTGGACAGCAATCTGCACCCTGGCGGAGAACATTACGTCCGAGTTAAGGCGCCTAGAAAGGCAGAAAAGACGAGATCGCGAGAGACCGCGATAGGCCAGCCATCCTTGCGAAGCAATGCTTCACGGCAGTCCCGCAAGGCTGGACTTACTTGTTATACATTATTTGTTATAAGTTACTTCTGTGAATAAAAACAAGGGGGCTCCGCCCCCTGCTCGCTTCGCTCGCCTACCCCTGGCTCACTTCGCTCGCGGTGCTACAGTCGAGCACACGCGACTGTCGGCGACCCCGTACTTAGTATTAAAAAATATTTTGTTTAATCGACTATGAGATACCCAGAACCTAGGCACTTAGATGCGCTTGCAGTGTTCTGTATTAAGTTTTCGACTAATTGTTCCAATGATGGCTTTATGATACAGTTTTCCGATTTGAACAAACTTAGTTCAAGATATATAAGACTAGCTCCGATGCATATGCTGTCAGTTTAGATAAGATTTCTCACAAAACAAATAAGTTTTTCATATTAATTCTTGAATTTTGACCGATCGTTTCTATGACAGCAATATTATATAGTGGTCCGATTTCAAACGAATTTGGTCAGGATATATAAAATCAACCCAGAAGCAGATGCTGTCAGTTTGGTTAACATATCTCAAAAAACATATCTCAAAATAAAGATTTTCATACTAAAACTTGATTTTCAATCGATCTTTCCTATGACAGCTATAAGATATAGTTGACCGATTTGAACCAAGTTTGGTCAATAAGTAGAGGACAAGTTTAGATACTTATTCTGTAAGATTGGTTGAGATATCTCAGAAAACAAAAAAGGTTTTTATACTAAAACTTGATTTTCAATCGATCTTTCCTATGACAGCTGTGAGATATAGTTAACCGATTTTAACCAACATTGGTCAGTATGTAGACGACAAATTCAGATACTCATTCTGTAAGATTGGTTGAGATATCTCAGAAAACAACAAAGATCCAAAAAAAAAAAAAACAAACTTGATCAGCTTGCAATATAGATCAAGTACTTGGTCTAAAAATATTTGTAATTTTACAATGATATTGAACGTTACTATAACAATAACATAATATAACATTAACATTAAATGTTAATATTACATGTTCATATAATTTTTTAACATTAATAAAATATAATATGTAAATATAACATAAACAAACAATAATTTAAATTTAAAACAAGGGGGCTCCGCCCCCTGCTCGCTTCGCTCACCTACCCCGGCTCGCTTCGCTCGCGGTAAGGTGCGGCTACAGTCGAGTATACTCGACTGTCGGATACCCTGTGCCCATAGTCTTATATGCTGTTCGGTACGCCGAAGATTTGATGCCCTTGCGAACGTTGTGTTAAATTGTCGACTAATATTTATAATGACAGTTATATGATATAGTAAACCGATTTAAATCAAATTCGGTGGGGTTGTATAAGACCCCACCAGATGCATTTTTTGTCAAGCTGGCTAAGAAAATTACTAGTTTGGATTTTTAAGTGCTCGGCAACGAGCAAACAGTAGTGCTCGAAAATGATTTTTGTCCTCTCATGCAGCACAATGGATAGCACTCAGCTTTTGTCTTGCTGTATTGATAAATGTGACGTCACATGGCATTTTGCAATGCACACATACATATGTATAAATCTATGTATTTACACAAATATATTTTAATACAATTGTAATACACGTAAATATGTATGTATGTACATATATCATACATCAATAGCATATGATGCTAAAATGATATCGATAATGATATCGATAAGCAAAATCGCTGGAGTGTGCGGGCACACTGTCTTGCGCTCGCTTTACATATAAACAAACATATGCTGTCTCGCTCGCACATTGCATTGCATATGTAAATAATGAATTAAAGCCAATTCTTTAATATCTTCCCTATTTATGAGTCAATCGTTTTGAAACTTTCAGGGTCGTTTAATGGGCTTACATCTCAACTGCTTGGTCAGTTAAGAAGTGCTACCTTAAAATTTGAGCCTGTAAATCATTTTGTGTGATTTGTGGGCGAAGGGGGCGTGGCATCCAAAATTGGAAACAAACTTGATCTGCGCTCGGTATACAGGAACCTACATACCAAGTTTGAAGTCTCTAGCTCTTATAGTCTCTGAGATCGACGCGTTCAAACATACGGACGGACGGACGGACGGACGGACGGACAGACGGACGGACATGGCTAAATCGACTTGGCTATTCGTACTGATCAAGAATATATATACTCTATGGGGTCTGCCACGCTTCCTTCTGCCTGTTACATACATTCCAACGAATCCATTATACCCTTTTTTGCCCATTTTTAATGGGCACAGGGTATAAAAAACTTTACGCCCATTCTGGAATATGAACCCGACAAATATCTAAAATCAGCTAAATTTAGAAAAAAGTTGACGCGGCAGAGAATTGATCCCGCGACCCGATGACAAAAGAAGAATGCAAAGTATGAAGACTCTACACTTTGAGCCATCATACCATTTGCTGATACCTGATATATTGCAATATTATTTATTGTAGTACTCTTATTGAGAAAAGAATTATAAAATTTATATTAAAATCAAATGTTAATATTTATGTCAATATAACCATTAATAAAACACGGCAATTTAACACATCTAATATATATAGTAAATAAAAAACCATCTGCCCGATACAGGATTTGAACCTGCGACCTGCGCGATAGTCTAAAATCAATTCAACGACTCAGTACGCTACGCCACAGGAGCCATGTGACGTTTATTTGCCAAATTTCAGTTTTGTCAACAGCATTAATTTACGATTAATGCCATTACCTATTTATGATTACTGTCAACCCTCACACAATTAAACAACTTAACTTATTATTTTAATATCTTCGCTATTTACCGTCCGATCGCAATGAAATTTTCTACACAGATCGTGGACTATTTACGCTTCATCAATGGAAAATCTGCAGTTTCTCGCTTTCAAATTGTTCTTGTAATTTAGAAATGAAATTTTAAATTTGGATTTTAGGGCGTTCAAGGGGGCGTGGCAAAATTCTTAGTCAAACTTGATCTGCTTGCAATATAGATGAACCTAGATACCAAGTTTGGTGTCTCTAGCTGAGATCTCGACTTTCATACAGACGGACGGACGGACGGACAGACGGACATGGCTATATCGACTCGTCTGTTGATGCTGATCAAGAATATATATATACTTAATGGGGTCTGCCACGCCTCCTTCTGCCTGTTACGCACATTTTTTTTTAAACAAACATTAATAGACCCCTGTACTTTTTTTTAAGTACGGGGTCTAAAAATAAGTTTGGCATTCGGCACTGAGCATTAAAATTATTTTAAGGTATACAGAATCGAGATCCCTTTGCGCAAGGTGTCGAATGCCAAACTTATTTTTAGACCCCGTACTTAAAAAAAGTACAGGGGTCTATTAAGTTTGTTTCAAAAAAATGCTTGATCAGCATCAACAGCCGAGTCGATATAGCCATGTCCGTCTGTCCGTCCGTCCGTCCGTCCGTCTGTATGAAAATCGAGATCTCAGAGACTATAAGAGCTAGAGACACCAAACTTGATATGTAGGTTCATCTATATTGCAAGCAGATCAAGTTTGTTTTAGAATTTTGCCACGCCCCTTGAACGCCCTAAAATCCAAATTAAAAATTTCATATCTAAATTACAAGAACAATTTGAAAGCTAGATACTGCAGATTTTGCATAGATGAAGCGTAAATAGTCCACGACCTGTGTAGAAAATTTCATTTCGATCGGACATTAAATAGCGAAGATATTAAAATAATAAGTTAAGTTGTTTAATTGTGTGAGGGTTGGCAGTAATCATAAATAAATGGCATTAATCGTAAATTAATGCTGTTGACAAAACTGAAATTTGGCAAATAAACGTCACATGGCTCCCGTGGCGTAGCGTACTGAGTCGTTGAATTGATTTTATACTATCGCGCAGGTCGCCGGTTCAAATCCTGTATCGGGCAGATGGTTTTTTATTTACTATATATATCAGATGTGTTAAATTGCCATGTTTTATTAATGGTTATATTGACATAAATATTAACATTTGATTTTAATATAAATTTTGTAATTCTTTTCTCAATAAGAGTACTACAATAAATAATATTGCAATATATCAGGTATCAGCAAATGGTATGGTGGCTCAAAGTGTAGAGTCTCCATACTTTGGATTTTTCTATTGCCATCTGGTCGCGGGTTCAATTCCCTGCCGCGCCAACTTTTTTCTAAATTTAGCTGATTGTCGGGTTCATATTCCAGCATGGTCGTATGGTTTTTTTTAATTTAAATTATTATTTGTTTATGTTATATTTACATATTATATTTAATTAATATTAAAATATTATATGATCATGTTCTATTAACATTCAATGTTAATGTTATTTTATGTTATTGTTATAGTAACGTTCAATATCATTGTAAAATTAAAAATATTTTTAGACCAAGTACTTGATCTATATTGCAAGCAGATCATGTTTGTTTTTTTTTTTGGGACGGGCCACTATATCATATAGCTCCCATAGGACCGATTGATCGAAAATCAAGCTTTAGTATGAAAGCCTTTTTGTTTTTTGAGATATGACAACCAGTATTACAGAATAAGTAACTGAATTTGTCGTCTACATACTGACCAAAGTTGTTTGAAATCGGTTAACTGTATCACAAAGCTGTCATAGGAAAGATCGATTGAAAATCAAGTTTTAGTATGGAAATCTTTATTTTGAGATATGTTTTATGAGATATGTTAACCAAACTGACAGCATCTGCTTCTGGGTTGATTTTATATATCCTGACCAAATTCGTTTGAAATCGGACCACTATATATAATATAGCTGTCATAGAAACGATCGGTCAAAATTCAACAATTAATATGAAAAACCTATTTGTTTTGTGAGAAATCTTATTAGTACGGGGTCTCCGACAGTCGCGTGTGCGCGACTGTAGCACCGCGAGCGAAGCGAGCCGGGGGTAGGCGAGCGAAGCGAGCAGGGGCGGAGCCCCCTTGTTTTTTAATAATTTATATATTAAATTTAATATCGTTCGTCACAAAATGGGATATCAGAAATTTTGGGTCAGGAAAACCCTTCCGTCACTAGACTTTTACTTTGTAAAGAAGTTTTTTGGAAGATATATATTTCATTGAAACATTATAAATAGTTGCTTGAAACATTTAATTATATTTTTTAATTGACATTTCAATAAAATTCCAAAATACTTACGCCACCGTTTATTTGTGAATAATCTATTTACATTTAATAATTTAAACACATATATTACCTTTTGTACATATTGTTAATAGCTTAATACTATACCTATCTACCATAAATAAATAAAGTTTCATCGTTGAACAAATAAAAAGTTACATCCGAATTTGTTGTGCATTATTTTTGTCAAAATAGTTATGCCGATGACTGTATGGTCTTTTGCAGTGCAGCCATAATAAGTAGTAATGGTCAAAGTTCCATAAAAAATCATTCGCTTCAAAAATTTCGTCATCTGTTTTATTTTTCACACTTTCAATAAAGGCCTCTCTCCAGCAGGCCCGGAACTAAAAATTCCTGTCAAACTTCATATAAAAAAAACTTTGGCAGGAATTTTTAGTTTTCGTTTTCGTTTGGTGCATATCCAGCTACTTGAACGAAATCCACAAATTCTTATCGATATTTGGCATATCGATAGCATGTGTGGACTGAGAGAACAGCTGATGAGTCTATCAGGAAAATATATCAAGCAATTATTCCTGGTGGACTTATTCAAATGTCAAAAATGGAGAGTCAAGGTGCTGTGCGCAAAACAAAAAAAAGAGACTTGAATTTTCAACGGTCAAAAATATGTCAGTTTTAGGTAAACATTTTCTTATTATTAGGTGCTTGGTCACACTATTTTTGTTATGTTCCACAAACACAAGAAATAATTGTCAAATTCCTGACAAGGAATTTTAAGTTGCTGGAGTTAGGCCTTAATACTCATCATTCTCATCGAAATTTTCAAATTAAATTTTTCTTCTTCGGTGCCATGTTTTCGCATTAAATCTTTTCTGAAACGCATTGTAGCAAGCGACAAGCCTAAAACAACATTACATTACGAACCAAAAAAAAAAGAAAAGCGCACAAAAGCTCTCGTCTCGCTCTCAGCACATAATTTCATTTATTACATTTAATATATGAATTATTATAAAATAAAAAAATTGTTTGCCATTCGGCACATTGTGCAAAAAGTTCACGATTCTTTTTACATAAAAATAATTTTAATGCGCAGTGCCGAATGCCAAACAATTTTTTTCATTTATTGTTACGACTCGGCTTGTTTCTCTGGGGCAACGCTGGCTAGCTCATCATCCCAGGGTAGGGTTGTTAGCCAATGCCCGCCGAGCGCACAATCACAATCATCGATTCCGACTTCTCAACGATCACGAACAAAACACGACAAAACTTCGATACACAAATTTTATTTAAATATATTTAATTTTTATCTGTTATCCCATTGTTTTTATTCATTTTCTTTATTTATCTTCACGCATTCCTCACTTCCAATGATTACCCTTGTTTGTCCCCTCCTTTTTAAATTTGGGAGGATTTGCCAATTGTTTTTATATTATAAGAGATACAGGGGAGCCTACTTTCCCTACAGATCTCTGTGGACAAATATGTAGGGGCCTGTGAATAAATATATATAACTTGTTTTTTGGAATATGAGGACGGCCGGCAAACAAAAAGGTGGCAACAAAAGAAAAAAAAACACGAAATGATAAATAACGAAACCAAATAAGTGAACAAACAAATTAACAAAATAATAAGAAAAGGAACGAAATTGAATAAATTATAAACGTTTAGAATTTCTGGACAAATTATCCAGAATAACAATAATCAAATAAATTATAAATAATGGAATAAATAAATAATTAAATAAATTATTATATAAACAAACTAGGGGCTGCGCCCCTGCTCGCTTCGCTCGCGGAAATAAAATCTAGTTAATGCTAATTAAGTTTAGTCAAAGTAACCTTTAGTATGAGTTTGGATGAGATTTCTTAAGAAAGAAAAACAATTTTCATACTAATCGATAATTTACATCCGATTATCCCTATGGCAGCTTTATGATATAGTAATCCGACTTTGACCAAATTTGGTCAGGATGTAAGAGACAGTCGCAAACATCCAATCTGTGAGTTTGGATTAGATATCTTAGAAACAAAAAAGATTTTCATACTTAATGTTAATTTGCATCCGATTATAACTATGGCAGCTATATGATATAGTAATCCGACTTTGACCAAATTTGGTCAGGATGTAAGAGATTGGAGGATTGGATATCTTAAGAAACAAAAAAGTTTTTCATACTAACGGTTAATTTCATCCGATTATTCCTAAGGCAGCTATATGATATAGTAATCCGACTTTTACCAAATTTTGTCAGAATGTTAAAAACAGTCCCAAACATATAAGCCTAAAGTTTGGTTGAGATATATTAAGAAACAAAGGTTAATTTCATCCGAATATTCCTATAGCAGCTATATGATATAGTAATCCGACTTTGACCAAATTTGGTCAGGATGTAAGAGACAGTCCCAAACATATAATCTGTAAGTTTGGTTAAGATATCTTAAGAAACAAAAAGTTTTTCATTCAAAGCAATTCCATTACCTTTTGACCTCGGGTAAACACACTTCCGGGTGGAATTTTATAAGACGCCGTCTTATTGCACGATGAAATTGTCTCAGCTATGTTATGTGAAAATTTCAGCTCTTTACCTTTAGCCGTTTGGCCTACACGTTGATGTGTCAGTCAGTCAGGACAAAGAATTTTATATTTATAAGATTAAACAAAAATAAATAAATAATTGACTTTACGTTAACAACAAAAAAAGACCAGAAAACAAAACTAATACTACACTAATAATTAAATAAATATAATCAAACAAAAGAATCTGGGGGAGAGATGAAGGACTCAATACAGCTCACCCGATGATGCTGCTGAATGCAGCCAGAATCTGATGACGTCACGCGCTGCTGCTGAAGGCGTCCAGATCCCGTTTGCCGCCGGCTATTTTATAGTTGTTTGTTTGTGCACTGTATTTAGTTATTGTTATTGTTTATTGTGCGTATTAATTAATTTGCCAATATACACTGCGCGTCATCAGGGTAGCGCCCCCATTTACACTCACAGTCTAAGTTAAATATTATCTGAACTATTCGTGCTATTGCTTCAAAATTGTTTTCCTTTGGACTCCCAACCATGTTTCTTAAAATAAAAAAACAATGGGTACTGTAACCTTTAGGATATGTTTTTAATAATTGTTTAAAAAAAAATATATAAAACAAGGGGGCTCCGCCCCTGCTCGCTTCGCTCGCGATACAGTCGACCATACGTCATACAAATAATTATATGTGCATGACACATTTTTCAAATTAAAACACATACAAATTTTTTTAATTGTTTCAAAGTATGTGGATGTATTTATAGCATAATGCAAGATAAGAAAACAAAAAAAAATTAAAAATAATAATAATACTTATAAGAAAAAAATAATATTTAAGAAAATATTCATAGTTAATAATTATATGTGCATTTCATGACTTTTGTCTCTAAAGCTTATTAATGTTGGTCTATTTTAAAGTTGTCATTCTTTCAATAATCAATACCTCTTCCTTTATTATTCAACACTAAATTGAGGCGATTCGGCATAGAATTGACAAGTGAAATTAGTAATGCGTGGTTTTGAAATAACTTCGAAAATTCGATCGGAAATTGAATAGTAAAGTTTTTTAATGTAATTTAATGATATAGTGGACCAAGCGTGTTTGATCCCTTCGATTAACTCGGTTTTTTTATTGTTTTGCTTTCCGGACTCATACACTTTTCTGGCCAACCATCCCCAGACGTTTTCAATTATATTTAGGTCGGGCGAGTATGGTGGCCAATCGAGGAGATCAACTTTTTGGCACTGAATCCATGATTTCACAGATCGGGCAGTGTGAATTGGAGCATTATCATGCTGGAAATGCCACTGGAGATTTTGAAAAACGTTTTGGAAGTGCGGAAATGCCGTTTCTAGAACGCCTTTGTAGTTCTGCGCATTCATGCGCGACTGCAGCTCACAGGTGCCAAAATACGATATGGCTCCCCACACCATTACACCCCCCTCACAGCTGTGCAAGCGGTCCAAGTAATGATCCTCTTTGCGTAGATCATGAAAATAATAGTTATATCCATCGGGGCCTTCCAAATTAAACTTCTTTTCATCAGAAAAGACAACGTGTCGCCACTGGGTAGACCACGTCATATGAGCTCGAGCAAAATCTAAGCGCATTTCTTTTCTCAGCAGGTTAAGTGGTGGTTTATTTTTTAATTTCAGTCTCTTTAGGTGTTTAGCTTTTCTAATAACTCGCTGCACCGTTGATAAGCTTGCCTTAACACCCGTTTTTTCCTTGATTTTCGTAGAAGAGTCGTGCGAATTTGAAGCTTCTCGTACTATTGCTCTCTTGTCTGCTTGGGAAAGCACTTGATTGTTGCCGCATTTGAAGTTTTTTCCATAGAATTCCTTATTTCGAAGAAAATTGGCAATAGTTTTTCTGTGTCTTCCAGTTTTTTCAGCAATTTTATGCAAGGATATTCCAGAGTCATGGTACGCTTCAATTTTAGATTTTTCTTCCAAAGATAAAACGGTTCCTCTTCCCATATTGTGCATTTACATTTGGTGACTCTATCTCTCAAAACCAGCGAGATAATTAAAATTGAATTTCAGAGCGCTAACCTGATGACGCAAAATAAGTGCAAGCTTTTTCGTCGAAAATAAAACAAAGTAGAAAATAAAATATAACGGTTCTTCCAAAGAGCTTTTTTATCTTTTGCAAAAGAGCACATATGATCACTGCAAAAGCAAAACAGTAATTACGTAGTTGAGTGCAATAGTAATGTAGAATAAAGCAAATGCAAATGTGTGGAAGGGGGGGCGCTAACCTGATGACGCGCAGGTATATGTGTATCGCAAATAGATTTTTGTATTGTGTTATATGTGGGTGGATTTGAATCAATGTGTGTTGTACAGGGGGACGAAATTTTTACGCCTGTTGCGTGCTCGCTTATATTGTTGTTGTTGTTGCGTTGCACTAAACTGTTTTGTGTAATTTGTGAGGGCATTAATTTTTTGTTGTTTGAATTGTGTGTTGCGCTGACCTGTGTCTATTTCGCTTATGTGTAGCACTTAATTGTGGCTATTTCATTTATGTATTGCACTGAACTGGGTGTGGTGAATAAGGGAGCGTTCATTTTTTTTATTAATTGTGTTAATTTTATTATTTTTATTTAATTTTATAAATTTGATCAATAAATTTTCCCGCCGCCGAATAAATGTATATATATTATATATATATTTCTATATATATATATGTATATGGCTCGCACACCGACTTTCAATTTACTTCGCCGACGAAACTCCCAGCGCATGCGTCTACGCTCGAGTTTGCAATCAGACTCCCGATGCCTGCAGAAATAAAACATGCTGTTGCTAAGCTCGCTACCTCTCATCTCCCTCGCTTCCCCTTTTGCCATCATGTCTCTCTCTCTTCAACTCTTATACTCACTCTCACCGACGAACCCAACCATGTTTCGTGCTCATAGCCTACGGTCACCCTTGGTTCCGCTCGTCGAAATATCGATATATCGATAAAAAGATAAGTATTTATTTATCGCGTAGACCCAGATGCAACGCCGGTTCGTTAGAAACGTGGCACAAATATTTTTATGCATGGGACTGCTCTTCATAAGAATGTGTCGGTGAATCTGTTACGGAGCGTTGCCCAAATTCTGCAGCGCCCAACGTAGGCCCCCGCCCACTCAACACTAGAGCCTATCAAGCGTGCTTCAAGCGGATATCCTTTGCATGGAACACACCAACTGGACGCCCCTGCTCATCCTCCAACTCGTACATGCTCGAGCCTACGGACCTTACTACTCGTGCCTTCAGGAAGCCACTTTAGGCTGGCGTGATCTGTAATGACCGTAAATGGCATCAGCTCAATGTATGGTCGGAACTTCCGAATCGCCAGGATCGCAGCGAGACACTCTTTCTCGGTGACCGAGTAATTGACCTGGTGTTTGTCAAGCTTCGCCGAGAAGTATGCGATCGGTCTTTCATGCTCTGATTCGTCTAGCTGGAAGAGAACGGTTCCCACACCCGCATGTGATGCGTCACAATGGACATAAAATCGCTTCTTGAAATCAGCGTGCACTAAAACAGGAGCGACCGTCATAGCTCTCTTCGGCTCTTGGACGGACTTGACAGCTTCTTCGCTCAAGACAAATTTCTGGCCTCCTCTGGACTTAAGAGCATCAGTGAGTGGTACTGCTAAAGAAGCGAAGTTCCTGATGAACCGCCTAGGTACCACCCAGTGGTGCCTAGAAACGCCCGAACTTCGCGCACTGATCGAGGCAGTGGAATCTGCTCTATGGCCGTTACCCTCGCTGGATCTTTGCATAGCGTACTCCGCCTATTATGAATCCCAGGTATTTAAGCGGCTTAAAGCAAAACTGAGACTTTTTCAATCCAATTGTCAAATTTGCCGCTGTCAGGCACTCGGCGACGCGGTTCAGATACACCATATGTGGAGCTATAGACGACATAGACGCTGTGCCGCATTACACAACCCGAAAGACATCATGACGAACTGGTAAAGCGGTCGCCCAGGCACTGTAAACGGCGTACTCGCCTTGCTCTCTTCATCTAGCTCGATATGCCAGACGGCGAATTTTATATCGACGCTAGAGATGAAGTACGTCTGATCCACTCGCGACAGAATGCCTTCAATGCTGGGCAATGGATAGGCGTCCTTAATCGTCAAGATGTTGAGCTTTCGGGCACCGAGACAGAAGCAATTCTTATCCGGCCTTCGCACAACAGTGGTGTGGTTACTCCACGAACTGTTGCTCTCCTCGATGACACCGCTTGCCAACATCTTGTCGACCTCACCCCAGACTACTTGCTGCATTGCCGGCGATAGTGGGTAGTGACGGTCCTTAACAGGCTGAGCTCCCGCCACCAGTTCAATCGTTTGCCTCTCCAAGTTCGTCTTTCCAAGTCCAACCTTCTCAAATGCCAAGAACTTTGCCTTCACCTCCTCCAGTACAATTTTCTGGCCCTCATCTAGCTCCCAAGCCTCTGGCGTGCTCTTCTCCGCGTCGTCTTCCACATAATGAGCTATTTGCTCGGCCATCCCTTGTCTATCATCTATGGCCTCTCATGCCCCACCACTTCTGGTGTATCCGAAAGATTCGCCAAAAATCAATCCCCAGGTATGCTGTCTGCTCCAAGTACAGACACAAGTACATAACTACCTCCTTAATCTCGCCTTTGTACTCTACCGGCACTACCATTCGACCAATAATTGAGCGATCTTCCCCAGAAGCGGTGCGCACTACGGACGTGTATGGCTTCACAGGCAGATTCAACTCGTCCGCGAGCTCACGACAACCTCGTCCCAAGAGACTCACCGTCGCACCGGAGTCGAGCAAGCCCCGTATCCGTCGGCCTCCCAGACTCCCGCGTAAACGCGAGGGTCAGTCCGAGCGCTTCGATCCACTGCTGCGACTACTTGTCGCTTGACTTGACGCCTCCGCTTGAATCTGTCACGTGCCTTCTTCATCTTACGCGTCATTAATCGCATCCCATCTAACAGCCGCTCATCGAATATTCGGTTCCGAGCCTCCAGATATGCCCTAATACGCTCCTCATAAGATAAGTGCCTAATGCTATTGAACTTATTCCCTAAATTATCCTTATTAATAACCTTCACCAGACCTAAACCTACATCTTCGCGAGATTCGTCTGCTGGCGCGATTCTCCCGCTTTCATTGCGCCCTTCCACCCGTTTCCCGCGCATTCTGGACATTGTGGGCAAAATGTATCTGGTCTGCCACACCAATAACAGAATATCTTTCGCTCCTTGGCCATGCAGTTGCGGAAATCGTGGTCTGGTTGCCCGCAGTTCCAGCATCCCGTTCGACGCGGTTTTCGTGTCCCATTCGAGCCTCTTCCACCTCGAGTTCCGGATTTAGCTGCTGCTCAATCAGTACGTCGATTTCATTAGCCGACATTCCACCCCTCGGGACACCAAACCTCGGCTTCGCATCAAATGCTGTCTTGGGTTTGCGTCTGCTATACACCTTCTCTACCTCGCTACATTAGTCCGGTAGTTGATCTAGAGAATACACCTCTAAGGCGTATACATACCGAGCAAGATCATCTCGTAAGCCCTTCTTGATCAAGTGCGCTTTTGGTAACGGTTTCTGCAATCTCGACGCTAACTTCTGCATTGCGTGGATAAAGTCGTGTGCGCTCTCGCCACGCTTCTGCTTCCGCTGCATCAGGTCGTGCATCTTGTCGTGCTCTGTCTGAGTAGTGCTCGCTTTAGTTGCTCCCATACGTCGATTTGGTTCTGGCGAACATAAAGCCAATACCAATCGCGAGCTCTACCCTTCAACAAGAGGTGGAAGCAGCGGAGCACTTCGTGCCAAGGACATCTGGATTGGTGCTGCAAGAACTCGACCCGAAAGATAAAGTCTTCTACTGAAGACTTGCTGCAGTCACCATCGAATGATACATCCCATCTCTCGACTTTGACCCAGGATGGCCTTGACTGCCAAATCTCATCCTGCTGCCTGCTCGAGCCCTCATTACTAGACCCGTTTGCTGCAGCACGGGATTGCGTCAGTGACTAGCGCTCGGGTCCATCGGCCTTTGCTCATTTGAGTGTGCGCTTGAAAAGAGTTTTCTGGCTGGTTTTAACACCGGATTTAGCTGAGCCTCGACATTCCCGCTCGCGCCTATCACCAGCTTAGGAACTGCGCCTTGCTGCACTCCTACCGCGGCTTGCTGCACGCCTACTATGCCTTGCTGCACGCCTGCTATGCCTTGCTGCGCCTGCACTGCTTCCTCGTCGAAGGCTAGCAGCTGCTCTTCGGTCGTCTCCGCGTTAAAGACCGGCAATATGGGCCGATCCGAAGCGGATTGGAAAAGTCTGAAAAGGGTGATATTTTGCGATATTTATAAGTATTTATTTCCTTGTTGTCCAATAATTAATTATTCAAGTAGTATTTAGTATTTATTTATTTAGTTATTTATTGTCAGTCGTTTGTTTATTATTCAGTGGTTATTTATTTATTTGTTGCTTAATATTTATTTATATATCGGTATAAATTATTGTTAATTTGTTAATCGGTATTTATATTTATTGGGCAGTATTTATTTATTGCATCATTATTTAATATTTATACGTTGATCAATATTAATTTATTATTAAGTATTTATTGAATGATTTACTGGATAATATTTACGTATTTCATAGTTAGGTATTTATTTATTTATTATATTATATATTAATCGAATTTACCCAAATAGTTATTTATTATATTTATATATATATTTATTTACTTACCTCCACATATTTATTATTAATTGTTGCGCGTTTTATAGTATTGTTGTTGCGATAGTTGACAGTCCGATAGTTTTCGCGTTTTCTTGGTTGTTGTTAATTTCTAAAGAAATGGCTGAAGGAGGTCAAGGGGGACACTGGTATAATACCCGGCAAAACAAGCCAGGCCAAGACAACTCCTGGGAGACCGAGCAGTCACAGGCAGGGTACGGTGCGATGATTAGGACACCACCATGGGATGAGGCGGCAAAAACATAAACGGAGACGACGAAGCCGGTAGTGTCTTCGGTTGTTGCCTCTGCCATAAACGCCATGTTAGCGCAAGCGCACATGTCCTTCTTGAAGGCCCAAGGAGATGGGATCTGCCGAGCAATTCGTGAGGAGATGCGTGAGGACTTAATGGGCATCATGAAAACGATTAACGACAGCAGCTGCTAGCCTTCGACGAGAAAGCAGTGCAGGCGCAGCAAGGCATAGCAGGCGTGCAGCAAGCCGCGGTAGGGGTGCAGCAAGGCGCAGTTCCTAAGCTGGTAATAGGCGCGACCGGGAATGTCGAGGCTCAGCTAAATCCGGTGTTAAAACCAGCCAGAAAACTCTTTTCAGTGGTGCCTAGAAACGGCCGAACTTCGCGCACTGATCGAGGCAGTGGAATCTGCTCTATGGCCGTTACCCTCGCTGGATCTGTGCATAGCGTACCCCGCCTATTATGAATCCCAGGTATTTAAGCAGCTTAAAGCAAAACTGAGACTTTTTCAATCCAATTGTCAAATTTGCCGCTGTCAGGCACTCGGCGACGCGGTTCAGATACACCATATGTGGAGCTATAGACGACATAGACGCTGTGCCGCATTACACAACCCGAAAGGCATCATGACGACCTGGTAAAGCGGTCGCCCAGGCACTGTAAACGGCGTACTCGCCTTGCTCTCTTCATCTAGCTCGATTTGCCAGAAGGCGAATTTTATATCGACGCTAGAGATGAAGTACGTCTGATCCACTCGCGACAGAATGCCTTCAATGCTGGGCAATGGATAGGCGTCCTTAATCGTCAAGATGTTGAGCTTTCGGGCACCGAGACAGAAGCAATTCTTATCCGGCCTTCGCACAACAGTGGTGCGGTTACTCCACGAACTGTTGCTCTCCTCGATGACACCGCTTGCCAACATCTTGTCGACCTCACCCCAGACTACTTGCTGCATTGCCGGCGATAGTGGGTAGTGACGGTCCTTAACAGGCTGAGCTCCCGCCAGCAGTTCAATCGTGTGCCTCTCCAAGTGCGTCTTTCCAAGTCCAACCTTCTCAAATGCCAAGAACTTTGCCTTCACCTCCTCCAGTACAATTTTCTGGCCCTCATCTAGCTCCCAAGCCTCTGGCGTGCTCTTCTCCGCGTCGTCTTCCACATAATGAGCTATTTGCTCGGCCATCCCTTGTCTACCATCTATGGCCTCAACGACTGGCCTCTCATGCCCCACCACTTCTGGTGTATCCGAAAGATTCGCCAAAAATCAATCCCCAGGTATGCTGTCTGCTCCAAGTACAGACACAAGTACATAACTACCTCCTTAATCTCGCCTTTGTACTCTACCGGCACTACCATTCGACCAATAATTGAGCGATCTTCCCCAGAAGCGGTGCGCACTACGGACGTGTATGGCTTCACATGCAGATTCAACTCGTCCGCGAGCTCACGACAACCTCGTCCCAAGAGACTCACCGTCGCACCGGAGTCGAGCAAGCCCCGTAGCCGTCGGCCTCCCAGACTCCCGCGTAAACGCGAGGGTCAGTCCGAGCGCTTCGATCCACTGCTGCGACTACTTGTCGCTTGACTTGACGCCTCCGCTTGAATCTTACGCGTCATTAATCGCATCCCATCTAACAGCCGCTCATCGAATATTCGGTTCCGAGCCTCCAGATATGCCCTAATACGCTCCTCATAAGATAAGTGCCTAATGCTATTGAACTTATTCCCTAAATTATCCTTATTAATAACCTTCACCAGACCTAAACCTACATCTTCGCGAGATTCGTCTGCTGGCGCGATTCTCCCGCTTTCATTGCGCCCTTCCACCCGTTTCCCGCGCATTCTCGACATTGTGGGCAAAATGTATCTGGTCTGCCACACCAATAACAGAATATCTTTCGCTCCTTGGCCATGCAGTTGCGGAAATCGTGGCCTGGTTGCCCGCAGTTCCAGCATCCCGTTCGACGCGGTTTTCGTGTCCCCACTCGAGCCTCTTCCACCTCGAGTTCCGGATTTAGCTGCTGCTCAATCAGTACGTCAATTTCATTAGCCGACATTCCACCCCTCGGGACACCAAACCTCGGCTTCGCATCAAATGCTGTCTTGGGTTTGCGTCTGCTATACACCTTCTCTACCTCGCTACATTCGTCCGGTAGTTGATCTAGAGAATACACCTCTAAGGCGTATACATACCGAGCAAGATCATCTCGTAAGCCCTTCTTGATCAAGTGCGCTTTTGGTAACGGTTTCTGCAATCTCGACGCTAACTTCTGCATCTCGCCACGCTTCTGCTTCCGCTGCATCAGGTCGTGCATCTTGTCGTGCTCTGTCTGAGTAGTGCTCGCTTTAGTTGCTCCCATACGTCGATTTGGTTCTGGCGAACATAAAGCCAATACCAATCGCGAGCTCTACCCTTCAACAAGAGGTGGAAGCAGCGGAGCACTTCGTGCCAAGGACATCTGGATTGGTGCTGCAAGAACTCGACCCGAAAGATAAAGTCTTCTACTGAAGACTTGCTGCAGTCACCATCGAATGATACATCCCATCTCTCGACTTTGACCCAGGATGGCCTTGACTGCCAAATCTCATCCTGCTGCCTGCTCGAGCCCTCATTACTAGACCCGTTTGCTGCAGCACGGGATTGCGTCAGTGACTAGCGCTCGGGTCCATCGGCCTTTGCTCATTTGAGTGTGCGCTTGAAAAGAGTTTTCTGGCTGGTTTTAACACCGGATTTAGCTGAGCCTCGACATTCCCGCTCGCGCCTATAACCAGCTTAGGAACTGCGCCTTGCTGCACCCCTACCGCGGCTTGCTGCACGCCTACTATGCCTTGCTGCACGCCTGCTATGCCTTGCTGCGCCTGCACTGCTTCCTCGTCGAAGGCTAGCAGCTGCTCTTCGGTCGTCTCCGCGTTAAAGACCGGCAATATGGGCCGATCCGAAGCGGATTGGAAAAGTCTGAAAAGGGTGATATTTTGCGATATTTATAAGTATTTATTTCCTTGTTGTCCAATAATTAATTATTCAAGTAGTATTTAGTATTTATTTATTTAGTTATTTATTGTCAGTCGTTTGTTTATTATTCAGTGGTTATTTATTTATTTGTTGCTTAATATTTATTTATATATCGGTATAAATTATTGTTAATTTGTTAATCGGTATTTATATTTATTGGGCAGTATTTATTTATTGCATCATTATTTAATATTTATACGTTGATCAATATTAATTTATTATTAAGTATTTATTGAATGATTTACTGGATAATATTTACGTATTTCATAGTTAGGTATTTATTTATTTATTATATTATATATTAATCGAATTTACCCAAATAGTTATTTATTATATTTATATATATATTTATTTACTTACCTCCACATATTTATTATTAATTGTTGCGCGTTTTATAGTATTGTTGTTGCGATAGTTGACAGTCCGATAGTTTTCGCGTTTTCTTGGTTGTTGTTAATTTCTAAAGAAATGGCTGAAGGAGGTCAAGGGGGACACGGGTATAATACCCGGCAAAACAAGCCAGGCCAAGACAACTCCTGGGAGACCGAGCAGTCACAGGCAGGGTACGGTGCGATGATTAGGACACCACCATGGGATGAGGCGGCAAAAACATAAACGGAGACGACGAAGCCGGTAGTGTCTTCGGTTGTTGCCTCTGCCATAAACGCCATGTTAGCGCAAGCGCACATGTCCTTCTTGAAGGCCCAAGGAGATGGGATCTGCCGAGCAATTCGTGAGGAGATGCGTGAGGACTTAATGGGCATCATGAAAACGATTAACGACAGCAGCTGCTAGCCTTCGACGAGAAAGCAGTGCAGGCGCAGCAAGGCATAGCAGGCGTGCAGCAAGCCGCGGTAGGAGTGCAGCAAGGCGCAGTTCCTAAGCTGGTGATAGGCGCGACCGGGAATGTCGAGGCTCAGCTAAATTCGGTGTTAAAACCAGCCAGAAAACTCTTTTCAAGCGCACACTCAAATGAGTAAAGGCCGATGGACCCGAGCGCTAGTCACTGGCGCAATCCCGTGCTGCAGCATAATGCATTTCGCGTCGAAGATAGGGGAGCAAACGGGTCTAGTAATGAGGGCTCGAGCAGGCAGCAGGATGAGATTTGGCAGTCAAGGCCATCCTGGGTCAAAGTCGAGAGATGGGATGTATCATTCGATGGTGACTGCAGCAAGTCTTCAGTAGAAGACTTTATCTTTCGGGTCGAGTTCTTGCAGCACCAATCCAGATGTCCTTGGCACGAAATGCTCCGCTGCTTCCACCTCTTGTTGAAGGGTAGAGCTCGCGATTGGTATTGGCTTTATGTTCGCCAGAACCAAATCGACGTATGGGAGCAACTAAAGCGAGCACTACTCAGACAGAGCACGACAAGATGCACGACCTGATGCAGCGGAAGCAGAAGCGTGGCGAGAGCGCACACGACTTTATCCACGCAATGCAGAAGTTAGCGTCGAGATTGCAGAAACCGTTACCAAAAGCGCACTTGATCAAGAAGGGCTTACGAGATGATCTTGCTCGGTATGTATACGCCTTAGAGGTGTATTCTCTAGATCAACTACCGGACTAATGTAGCGAGGTAGAGAAGGTGTATAGCAGACGCAAACCCAAGACAGCATTTGATGCGAAGCCGACGCCGAGGTTTGGTGTACCGAGGGGTGGAATGTCGGCTAATGAAATCGACGTACTGATTGAGCAGCAGCTAAATCAGGAACTCGAGGTGGAAGAGGCTCGAGTGGGGACACGAAAACCGCGTCGAACGGGATGCTGGAACTGCGGGCAACCAGACCACGATTTCCGCAACTGCATGGCCAAGGAGCGAAAGATATTCTGTTATTGGTGTGGCAGACCAGATACATTTTGCCCACAATGTCGAGAATGCGCGGGAAACGGGTGGAAGGGCGCAATGAAAGCGGGAGAATCGCGCCAGCAGACGAATCTCGCGAAGATGTAGGTTTAGGTCTGGTGAAGGTTATTAATAAGGATAATTTAGGGAATAAGTTCAATAGCATTAGGCACTTATCTTATGAGGAGCGTATTAGGGCATATCTGGAGGCTCGGAACCGAATATTCGATGAGCGGCTGTTAGATGGGATGCGATTAATGACGCGTAAGATGAAGAAGGCACGTGACAGATTCAAGCGGAGGCGTCAAGTCAAGCGACAAGTAGTCGCAGCAGTGGATCGAAGCGCTCGGACTGACCCTCGCGTTTACGCGGGAGTCTGGGAGGCCGACGGCTACGGGGCTTGCTCGACTCCGGTGCGACGGTGAGTCTCTTGGGACGAGGTTGTCGTGAGCTCGCGGACGAGTTGAATCTGCCTGTGAAGCCATATACGTCCGTAGTGCGCACCGCTTCTGGGGAAGATCGCTCAATTATTGGTCGAATGGTAATGCCGGTAGAGTACAAAGGCGAGATTAAGGAGGTAGTTATGTACTTGTGTCTGTACTTGGAGCAGACATCATACCTGGGGATTGATTTTTGGCGAATCTTTCGGATACACCAGAAGTGGTGCGGCATGAGAGGGCAGTCGTTGAGGTCGTGATGGCCGAGCAAATAGCTCATTATGTGGAAGACGACGCGGAGAAGAGCACGCCAGAGGCTTGGGAGCTAGATGAGGGCCAGAAAATTGTACTGGAGGAGGTGAAGGCAAAGTTCTTGGCATTTGAGAAGGTTGGACTTGGAAAGACGCACTTGGAGAGGCACACGATTGAACTGGTGGCGGGAGCTCAGCCTGTTAAGGACCGTCACTACCCACTATCGCCGGCAATGCAGCAAGTAGTCTGGGGTGAGGTCGACAAGATGTTGGCAAGCGGTGTCATCGAGGAGAGCAACAGTTCGTGGAGTAACCGCACCACTGTTGTGCGAAGGTCGGATAAGAATTGCTTCTGTCTCGGTGCCCGAAAGCTCAACATCTTGACGATTAAGGACGCCTATCCATTGCCCAGCATTGAAGGCATTCTGTCGCGAGTGGATCAGACGTACTTCATCTCTAGCGTCGATATAAAATTCGCCTTCTGGCATATCGAGCTAGATGAAGAGAGCAAGGCGAGTACGCCGTTTACAGTGCCTGGGCGACCGCTTTACCAGTTCGTCATGATGCCTTTCGGGTTGTGTAATGCGGCACAGCGTCTATGTCGTCTATAGCTCCACATATGGTGTATCTGAACCGCGTCGCCGAGTGCCTGACAGCGGCAAATTTGACAATTGGATTGAAAAAGTCTCAGTTTTGCTTTAAGCCGCTTAAATACCTGGGATTCATAATAGGCGGAGTACGCTATGCAAAGATCCAGCGAGGGTAACGGCCATAGAGCAGATTCCACTGCCTCGATCAGTGCGCGAAGTTCGGGCGTTTCTAGGCACCACTGGGTGGTACCTAGGCGGTTCATCAGGAACTTCGCTTCTTTAGCAGTACCACTCACTGATGCTCTTAAGTCCAGAGGAGGCCAGAAATTTGTCTTGAGCGAAGAAGCTGTCAAGTCCGTCCAAGAGCCGAAGAGAGCTATGACGGTCGCTCCTGTTTTAGTGCACGCTGATTTCAAGAAGCGATTTTATGTCCAGTGTGACGCATCACATGCGGGTGTGGGAACCGTTCTCTTCCAGCTAGACGAATCAGAGCATGAAAGACCGATCGCATACTTCTCGGCGAAGCTTGACAAACACCAGGTCAATTACTCGGTCACCGAGAAAGAGTGTCTCGCTGCGATCCTGGCGATTCGGAAGTTCCGACCATACATTGAGCTGATGCCATTTACGGTCATTACAGATCACGCCAGCCTAAAGTGGCTGATGTCTCTGAAAGACCTGGATGGCACGTTGGGTCGGTGGTCGTTGCAGCTTCAGCGTCTGGACTTCGAGATCGAGCATCGCAAGGGTGTTGAAAATGTCGTAGCGGACACGCTCTCGCGAAGTTTCAGTGCTGAGGTAGCCGATCTGGAAGAAGCCGAATTTGATCCGAGCGAAGCATTGGGAACGAGTTCGAATCTGACGAGTATAGGGAATTAGTTCGTGAGGTCCAAGATAACAAGGAATGCTTACCAGATTTGAGAGTCGAGGGTGGTGCAATCTTCAAGCGCGGAGTCTTTAGCAAGCTAGAAGAAGAGCTCGACGGAGCGACATGGAAGTTGTGGGTGCCTGCGTCTCTCACTCATGAGGTGGTGAGGAGAGCGCACGAAGAGCATACAGCGGCACATGGCTGAGTTGCCAAAACGCTGCATGCGCTGCGAAGGCAATACTTCTGGCCAAAGATGGCAGTCCAAGTGTCCGACTTCGTTCGAAACTGTTGGGATAGGTGCAGAAGTCATCACGGAGAGGCCTTTCCAAAAACTCTATATCGACTTAGGAAAATATCCAAGGTCGAAGCGAGGTCATGCATGGATCTTCATAGTGGTGGACCATTTCAGCAAGTTTACATTCTTGAAGGCCATGCGTGACGCGACGGCGAGCTGCGTGGTGGAGTTTTTGGTGCAGGAGGTGTTCCATAAATTTGGTCGTCAGTTTACTGGGAAAGTCTTCGAGGAGATGATCCAAGCTTATGGAATCAACCACCTGAGAACCGCAGTGTACTCACCACAAAGCAACGCAGCGGAGCGCGTAAACCGTTCGGTATTGGCGGCAATTAGGGCGTACCTGGAGTCTGACCATCGGGAGTGGGACATGTACCTTTCTGAGATAGAGGTGGAGTTGCGTAACAGTATTCATTCGGCGACCGGAGTGACACCGTTCTTCGCATTGTTTGGCCAACATTTGATGTTGAACGTCGCACAGTTCGCACTGAAACGCAAGCTCAGATCCATTTGCGAGCACAAATTCGCGGCATTAGACAAGGCAGACAGGCAGAGGCTAATCCAGGAGAAGATCCAGAAGCAACCACATGCAGCATATGAGCGGAGCAGTCTGCGCTACAATGAGCGCGCCCGCGAGTTGCATTTAAGTCCAGGCCAGGAAGTATTCAGACGCAACTTCCCTCTAAGTAATTTTGGCAAAGCGTACAATGCTAAATTTGCGCGAAAATTTCTGAAGGCACTAGTAGTAAAGTCCGTAGGCTCGAACATGTACGAGTTGGAGGATGAGCAGGGGCGTCCAGTTGGTGTGTTCCATGCAAAAGATATCCGCCAGTAAGAAGCAGGCTTGGTAGACTCTAGGGTTGATTGGGCGGGGGCCTACGTTGGGCGCGGCAGAATTTGGGCAACGCTCGATAGCAGATTCACCGAAACATTCTTATAAAGAGCAGACCCATGCTTACAAATATTTGCGCCACTTTTCTAACGAACCGGGCGAAAATCTTCGTGCCAGTGTTGCATCTGGGTCTGCGCGATAAATAAATACTTATCTTTTTATCGATATATCGATATTTCGACGAGCGGAAAAAAGGGTGCCATAGGCTATGAGAAACATGGTTGGGTCCGTCGGTGAGAGCAAGTATAAGAGCTCAGCCTGTTAAGGACCGTCACTACCCACTATCGCCGGCAATGCAGCAAGTAGTCTGGGGTGAGGTCGACAAGATGTTGGCAAGCGGTGTCATCGAGGAGAGCAACAGTTCGTGGAGTAACCGCACCACTGTTGTGCGAAGGTCGGATAAGAATTGCTTCTGTCTCGGTGCCCGAAAGCTCAACATCTTGACGATTAAGGACGCCTATCCATTGCCCAGCATTGAAGGCATTCTGTCGCGAGTGGATCAGACGTACTTCATCTCTAGCGTCGATATAAAATTCGCCTTCTGGCATATCGAGCTAGATGAAGAGAGCAAGGCGAGTACGCCGTTTACAGTGCCTGGGCGACCGCTTTACCAGTTCGTCATGATGCCTTTCGGGTTGTGTAATGCGGCACAGCGTCTATGTCGTCTATAGCTCCACATATGGTGTATCTGAACCGCGTCGCCGAGTGCCTGACAGCGGCAAATTTGACAATTGGATTGAAAAAGTCTCAGTTTTGCTTTAAGCCGCTTAAATACCTGGGATTCATAATAGGCGGAGTACGCTATGCAAAGATCCAGCGAGGGTAACGGCCATAGAGCAGATTCCACTGCCTCGATCAGTGCGCGAAGTTCGGGCGTTTCTAGGCACCACTGGGTGGTACCTAGGCGGTTCATCAGGAACTTCGCTTCTTTAGCAGTACCACTCACTGATGCTCTTAAGTCCAGAGGAGGCCAGAAATTTGTCTTGAGCGAAGAAGCTGTCAAGTCCGTCCAAGAGCCGAAGAGAGCTATGACGGTCGCTCCTGTTTTAGTGCACGCTGATTTCAAGAAGCGATTTTATGTCCAGTGTGACGCATCACATGCGGGTGTGGGAACCGTTCTCTTCCAGCTAGACGAATCAGAGCATGAAAGACCGATCGCATACTTCTCGGCGAAGCTTGACAAACACCAGGTCAATTACTCGGTCACCGAGAAAGAGTGTCTCGCTGCGATCCTGGCGATTCGGAAGTTCCGACCATACATTGAGCTGATGCCATTTACGGTCATTACAGATCACGCCAGCCTAAAGTGGCTGATGTCTCTGAAAGACCTGGATGGCACGTTGGGTCGGTGGTCGTTGCAGCTTCAGCGTCTGGACTTCGAGATCGAGCATCGCAAGGGTGTTGAAAATGTCGTAGCGGACACGCTCTCGCGAAGTTTCAGTGCTGAGGTAGCCGATCTGGAAGAAGCCGAATTTGATCCGAGCGAAGCATTGGGAACGAGTTCGAATCTGACGAGTATAGGGAATTAGTTCGTGAGGTCCAAGATAACAAGGAATGCTTACCAGATTTGAGAGTCGAGGGTGGTGCAATCTTCAAGCGCGGAGTCTTTAGCAAGCTAGAAGAAGAGCTCGACGGAGCGACATGGAAGTTGTGGGTGCCTGCGTCTCTCACTCATGAGGTGGTGAGGAGAGCGCACGAAGAGCATACAGCGGCACATGGCTGAGTTGCCAAAACGCTGCATGCGCTGCGAAGGCAATACTTCTGGCCAAAGATGGCAGTCCAAGTGTCCGACTTCGTTCGAAACTGTTGGGATAGGTGCAGAAGTCATCACGGAGAGGCCTTTCCAAAAACTCTATATCGACTTAGGAAAATATCCAAGGTCGAAGCGAGGTCATGCATGGATCTTCATAGTGGTGGACCATTTCAGCAAGTTTACATTCTTGAAGGCCATGCGTGACGCGACGGCGAGCTGCGTGGTGGAGTTTTTGGTGCAGGAGGTGTTCCATAAATTTGGTCGTCAGTTTACTGGGAAAGTCTTCGAGGAGATGATCCAAGCTTATGGAATCAACCACCTGAGAACCGCAGTGTACTCACCACAAAGCAACGCAGCGGAGCGCGTAAACCGTTCGGTATTGGCGGCAATTAGGGCGTACCTGGAGTCTGACCATCGGGAGTGGGACATGTACCTTTCTGAGATAGAGGTGGAGTTGCGTAACAGTATTCATTCGGCGACCGGAGTGACACCGTTCTTCGCATTGTTTGGCCAACATTTGATGTTGAACGTCGCACAGTTCGCACTGAAACGCAAGCTCAGATCCATTTGCGAGCACAAATTCGCGGCATTAGACAAGGCAGACAGGCAGAGGCTAATCCAGGAGAAGATCCAGAAGCAACCACATGCAGCATATGAGCGGAGCAGTCTGCGCTACAATGAGCGCGCCCGCGAGTTGCATTTAAGTCCAGGCCAGGAAGTATTCAGACGCAACTTCCCTCTAAGTAATTTTGGCAAAGCGTACAATGCTAAATTTGCGCGAAAATTTCTGAAGGCACTAGTAGTAAAGTCCGTAGGCTCGAACATGTACGAGTTGGAGGATGAGCAGGGGCGTCCAGTTGGTGTGTTCCATGCAAAAGATATCCGCCAGTAAGAAGCAGGCTTGGTAGACTCTAGGGTTGATTGGGCGGGGGCCTACGTTGGGCGCGGCAGAATTTGGGCAACGCTCGATAGCAGATTCACCGAAACATTCTTATAAAGAGCAGACCCATGCTTACAAATATTTGCGCCACTTTTCTAACGAACCGGGCGAAAATCTTCGTGCCAGTGTTGCATCTGGGTCTGCGCGATAAATAAATACTTATCTTTTTATCGATATATCGATATTTCGACGAGCGGAAAAAAGGGTGCCATAGGCTATGAGAAACATGGTTGGGTCCGTCGGTGAGAGCAAGTATAAGAGTTGAAGGGAAAGAGAGAGGCTCTATTCTCGTATGCGTGAGCGGCTTGCTCTGCATACTGCACCGATGGACCCGAATATGGGTCAAAACCAAGGGCGATCGGCCGTTGACCCACTTGGGACCGTTGGGCGTGGGCGAGAGAGTGGCATGAAGGCAAAAGGGGAAGCGGGGGAGCTTAGCAACAGCATGTTTTATTTCTGCAGGCATCGGGAGTCTGATTGGAAACTCGAGCGTAGACGCATGCGCTGGGAGTTTCGTCGGCGAAGCAAATTAAAAGTCGTGTGCTGTGCGAGCTAGAAATATATATAGCAAGTCAAACTATATTTGTATACTAGGGGGCTCCACCCCCTGCTCGATTCGCTCGCCAACCCCCGGCTCGCTTCGCTCGCGGAAATGAAATTTAGTTAATAATGTTAATTATGTTTAGTCAAAGTAACCTTTAGTATGAGTTTCGTTGAGATTTCTTAAGAAAGAAAAACAATTTTCATACTAATCGATAATTTGCATTATATTGTTCCTATGGCAGCTATATGATATAGTAATCCGACTTTGACCATATTTGGTCAGAATGTAAGAGACAATCCCAAACATCTAATCTGTAAGTTTGGTTAAGATATCTTAAGAAACAAAAAAGTTTTCCATACTAAAGGTTATTTTCATCCGATTATTCCTATGGCAGCTATATGATATAGTAATCCGACATTGACCAAATTTGGTCAGAATGTAAGAGACAGTCCCAAACATCTAATCTGTAAATTTGGTTAAGATATCTTAAGCAACAAAAAAGTTTTCCATACTAAAGGTTAACTTCATCCGATTATTCCTATGGCAGCTATATGATATAAGTAGTAATTCGACTTTGACCAAATTTGGTCAGGATGTAAGAGACAGTCGCAAACATATAATCTGTGAGTTTGGATTGGATATCTTAAGAAACAAAAAAGTATTTCATACAAAGCAATTCCATGACCTTTTGACCTCTGGTAAACACACTTCCAGGCGGAATTTTACAAAACGCCGTCTTAATGCACGATGAAATTGTCTCAGCTATGTTGTGTGAAAATTTCAGCTCTTTACCTTTAGCCGTTTGGCCTACACGTTGATGTGTCAGTCAGTGAGGACAAAGAATTTTATATATGGGCTAATCCTGCGTTACGAACGTTACATTCTTACGCAAATTTCCTTGTTTAAATTGACACAGCTGGCAATAATATTGGTATATTTTCATGTGAGTTATCTTAAACTAATTTTAAAATAAAACGGTAACTGTTTTTGAAAAAAAGTTGTGCTTGCTTAAAGTTCCGTTACGCCCGTTACAAAAAATGGAAGTCGACTTTGAGCCATATGTCCATTTGCTTATTTTTTAGCGAATCTTGCCTAATAAACAGAAAAAGTCCTAAAACGAAAAATTAAGTGGGATGTACGACCATATGAACCCACCTTAGAAAAGAAGGATAAGTAATCTCGTTTAAAAAAAAATCCTTATTTTTGTCTGTTACGGACGTTACACATTTTCCATTAAGCCAAAATGTGTAAATGAATCATATTTATGTGGGGTTTTTATTTAATAATAACAGTATTTGTATGAAAGTATAATGAATTTGAATATTAAAACTGAATAATGCGTCTTTCGTCGTTTGAGCTTAAGTTCTCGCAACCGTTCACGTCAAAGGCCGAACTCCAACTGCCGATCGGCCTCTCTCAAGTAACTTTGGTTATTGCCTCTGAATTCATTCGTTGTCTCTTCTCTCGTCATTGTTTTATTTGTAATCACTCGTATTGTCTAGGGATCTCTGGAGGCTGACATACATTGGCAAATACCAACCCACATTTATTTATTCAAAAATCTTTATAAACTTGAAATTATTAATTTATTGCTTACAAAAAATTATTAAAGATTTCAATACTCTTATGTTATCTTATATTTAATTATTTATTTAACTATTTAACACTGTATCTTATGCATAATTGACCCAGCTGTTCGAGCTACTTTTATTGAATTGTCATTGGAATATCCAGAAAAATAATGATACGATTGAATGGCTGGAATATTTTTTAAATTCATCCATTTTTTTGATATTTTGTTAGATGTAGTATTGATATAATATTTGCCAACGTAAATTAGGAATACGCCATTTATATTGTTTTGTGCTAATTTATGAAAATCTTTTTTAGGACGATATTTTGGACTTTTACTAGTTGCAAAACTTTTCGCTTAACAACAGCGCCAACACCGTAGACCGCTCCTTTTCCATGAGAAGTAGCGAAAAAATTCCATTCGAAACAACTTACATCACATTCTTTTACGAATTGTGGAATGTTTCTCAGAATGTATTCTCAGAATATCGAGCTTTGCAGATTGGTAGATCGGATGTTATTTAAACACACTTTTTGTTACTTAGGGATAAGTATTTCGGATTCTCGACAGCCTAGAGCAATTTTAAGCCCAGATTCAGATTCAGCAGGTGAAAATCCATTAAAAACAATAATAATTTTTTTTTGATATTTTCATGCCGTTACGGACGTTACACACTTTGCCGTTAATATAATAAAACAAGTGTAGTTGTGTTTCGTGGATCAGTACTTTTGCATAGCAAAGCGTTGCAAAAAGTTGTAAGTGAGAAACTATTAACCAAAGTGTGCAGATTAATGAGAAACTAATCCTTTTTGTCCGAATGCACACGTTTTCGAAAAAATCAAATTTTTCTAGTACCATATGTGTTCAGTCGTGCTGAGCTGGTTGACATTTGGAGCAACAACAATCGCTCATGAGACGCCGTACAACAGCACATATTGAGAGTGATCGCACAAAAACATTTAGATAACGAAACCATAAAGTCGATAAATGAACAAGGGGGCTCCGCCCCCTGCTCGCTTCGCTCACCTACCCCGGCTCGCTTCGCTCGCGGTAAGGTGCGGCTACAGTCGAGTATACTCGACTGTCGGATACCCTGTGCCCATAGTCTTATATGCTGTTCGGTACGCCGAAGATTTGATGCCCTTGCGAACGTTGTGTTAAATTGTCGACTAATATTTATAATGACAGTTATATGATATAGTAAACCGATTTAAATCAAATTCGGTGGGGTTGTATAAGACCCCACCAGATGCATTTTTTGTCAAGCTGGCTAAGAAAATTACTAGTTTGGATTTTTAAGTGCTCGGCAACGAGCAAACAGTAGTGCTCGAAAATGATTTTTGTCCTCTCATGCAGCACAATGGATAGCACTCAGCTTTTGTCTTGCTGTATTGATAAATGTGAGGTCACATAGCATTTTGCAATGCACACATACATATGTATAAATCTATGTATTTACACAAATATATTTTAATACAATTGTAATACACGTAAATATGTATGTATGTACATATATCATACATCAATAGCATATGATGCTAAAATGATATCGATAATGATATCGATAAGCAAAATCGCTGGAGTGTGCGGGCACACTGTCTTGCGCTCGCTTTACATATAAACAAACATATGCTGTCTCGCTCGCACATTGCATTGCATATGTAAATAATGAATTAAAGCCAATTCTTTAATATCTTCCCTATTTATGAGTCAATCGTTTTGAAACTTTCAGGGTCGTTTAATGGGCTTACATCTCAACTGCTTGGTCAGTTAAGAAGTGCTACCTTAAAATTTGAGCCTGTAAATCATTTTGTGTGATTTGTGGGCGAAGGGGGCGTGGCATCCAAAATTGGAAACAAACTTGATCTGCGCTCGGTATACAGGAACCTACATACCAAGTTTGAAGTCTCTAGCTCTTATAGTCTCTGAGATCGACGCGTTCAAACATACGGACGGACGGACGGACGGACGGACGGACAGACGGACGGACATGGCTAAATCGACTTGGCTATTCGTACTGATCAAGAATATATATACTTTATGGGGTCTGCCACGCTTCCTTCTGCCTGTTACATACATTCCAACGAATCCATTATACCCTTTTTTGCCCATTTTTAATGGGCACAGGGTATAAAAACAACAATAAAACAACAAACAGCTGACAGCCCAGTGCTCTGTGGCAGCGTTCAGCAGCAACATCCCCGCAGTCTGGCAGCGTTCAGCAACAACCCCGCAGTTTGGCAGCGTTCAGCAGCGACGTCTGGCTGAGCTGTATCCCGTCTTTATTTTTTCCCTTTGGTCCCGGCCTGGTTCGGTGTTTATTTTTTTAATTTATTGTTCATTTAATTTATTCTATTAATGTAAAGTTTTGATTCATTCTTGTTAACGTAACGTTGTTTATATCTTATTGTTTAATGAACTTATTATTACTTATTTTTATTTATTTATTCATCATTTAAAATTCAATTATCATTTGGTTCAATAGTTATTTAGTTGTATTTTTTCGTTAAATTATTTATTTCCGTAATTTTTGTTGTTAATCCTTTTCTTTGTTTATGCCATCCGTCCCCAACTAAATTTTAATATATAAATATACATATCTATTCGCATCAAATTTTATATTCTTCCGCAGGGTCCCTAATTCTTATCGCCCCCCCGAGCTCTGTAGGGATATTAGGAGTCCCTGTGTTAATTTTTTAAATAACTATAATTATAAAGGAAAGAGGGGAGGTGTTATGATCCGACTAAACTATCGCAACCAGGTATCGATTTGCCGGCTAGCTATCGGCATACTCAGGAATAAGTTAGACCCTCGATACAAGGCGAGTCGGGTAACAATAATTTGTATTTTTATTACTCAGAATAATACTCGGATTTGTGTTCTCTCAACACCTACACGGACAAACTGCTGGCAAGGATTACGTGGACAGATGTTGTATCCACCTCAACGATTGCCCTCCCAACCTATAGTCGGCTTTCGATATTCCGTGCCGACTCCCTATTCCACACTTCACCCAACCTCACCACACACTCATCTCACCCGAATAAATAAATTTAGCAATTCATTTTTTCAATTACGCTATAATATAATTAATTATATTAATTATAAAAACTAATAACATTTTTGATTTCTTATTATTATTATTATTATTTAATATATTTCGTTCCGATATTTTGTTTTAACTTGACGGACTATCCTTAACAAAAAAAACTATCGTACACGAAAACTAACAACGAACAATCTGGCAACCCCGTTTTTTATAGCGAAATGTAAACAAAACAAAACGCAATTAAAGTGCCGCGAAAATTACTTATAATTAGTCAATAAGTTATAAATATAAGTGCATGTGTTTGTGTAAATAGTTAAGTGAATATATAATAAATAAATAATATAATAAATTAATATAAGTATGTGTTTTAATATAAATATGGGCGTTGCTTCCCTAACCAGAAGAGCTCTTATGGGCAAGGGGGGTGCATTAACAAAATGTAGTCAAATGGCAAGTATTTACATACACAAATTTACAACATGGGATATATTATATATATAAATTAATTAAACTATTTTAAACAGGAATTTAACAGCGACTGATGAGCTGGATTTGGTGATGGCGGCTGAACAGTTGGGACAAGGCATAAAGAAGCTGAGACGAATCCGCAGCAAAGAACAAAAGCTGCCAGCTGTTGCAGCCATAGCAAAATGTGTCTGCAACTCAGACTCCGGGACTGTGGCTATCTGGGCACTTGGCACGCATGGGGGCATAAAGATGTGCCAAGCTGCCCCCAGGGACGAACTCACTCGCTTCTCCTGGTGCTGTTGCTGCTGATGGTGTTGCTGCTACTATGGCTGCTGCTGCTATTGCTGTTGCTGCTGCTATGGATGCTGCTGACGCTGGGATGCCTTGGACCCTGTCTTCCAGTGTGTCTTCTGTGTGGCTTGTCTCCTCTTGTCTTGGCTGTGTATTTCGCGTGTGTGGCTGCTGTGGCGTTTGTGTATTGTGCGTGTATATTCTATACCGTATTTTATATTCGACGGTGATAATTATGTATTTTTTTTACACTGTCACGTTTCCGCGAAATATAAAAATTTTGCTTTGCAGCAGCCTCCACGTTTTCCCGCAAAAATCCAACTAACTACCTTTCACCTCATCCCCTCCTGTCCTCTCTCCATTCCTCTTCCTACCAACATTATCAACCTTTCCCTATTCCTACCAAATTTAACATTTTAGAAGCTTAGTCATTTTAGTCGGTGCTAAGCGACCAGTCGTTGCTGCCAGCCGGTAGGTGGCGCTGGTAACAACTGGTTGCACTGCTTGAGGTCCTTGGCGTGGAAAATCCCGAGCGGACTGCCCTGCAGTGTCTCCAGCTCATGCAGGCTGTTCCCAACTGCTCTCAAGATCCTGCACTTTATATACTTCCTGCAGAATTTGGCATTGACGTTTCGGCGGAAAGCACTGAGCACGAAGTTCCGCTTGTATACTTATTGACCAAGTATTGAATTTTCCTTGTCTTCAGGTTGTATTGTCTCTCCGCTTTCCAGTGCGTAGTCGGTGCTGCTCAGGAACATGTTTTGTCCAAACATGGCAAAATAGGGTGATACTCCTGTGCTCGGATGGACTGCACTGCATAGGGCCGACTGGACTCGGCAGCCTCTCATCCCATGTCGTCTGGTCCTCGTTCACGTGGATCCGAATCGCTGCCAACACGGATTGGTTTACTCGTTCCGACGCGTTTGCCTGCTGAGAGTAATTTGCGGTCTTGGTATGTGCGATCTTATGGTGACTCAGCAACGCGCTGAACTCCTGCAACGTGAATTGTTTCCCGTTATCGGTATGAATCACCTCCGGTACTCCAAACTGCGGAAATATATCGTCCTTTAAAACCTTCACCGTCGCCAGCACCGTCTCTTTTGGCAATGCTCGGACCCACACGAACTTCGTAAAATGATCCAGCGCGATGAGGATGTAAACGTTGCCTTTCCTTGACCTCGGATACTTGCCAAGGAAGTCCAGATACAGCTTCTGAAGGGGACGATCAGTCAGCACTTTCTTCCCCATTGGCGGTCGGGTTATATGCGTCGTGTGCTTCGTCTCCTTACACGTACTACACCCCAACACATACTCCCGCACCTGCACTGTCATCCTTGGCCAGTAGTAGAATTGCCGGAGTCGCGCCAGCGTCTTTACCACACCTCCATGAATCCGGCTGTCTCCATCATGTGCCTGTTGAACTAGCGTGTTGGCGATGGCTTCCGGGATCCACAGTTTCCACTGGAATTTCTCTCTGTCCTCGCAATCAAACTGTGTGCGCTTGAACAGGAGTCCTTCCTCGACTCGGAGGTCTGGGAACTGGTCTCGATGCTCCTGCACCACCTTTAGCCGCTCTAGGTATTCCTCGCTCTCAAACGCCGTGGTCTCGAAGTCGAAGAGATTCAGCTCGTCTACATCAAACGGCCGGGACAACATATCGGCCACCACGTTGTCTTTTCCCTTCCGATGCTCGATCTTTAACTCGAACGCCTGCAGAGCCAAGGACCATCTAGACAATCGCCCACTCAAATCCTTCAGCGTCATTAACCACTGCAGGCTGGCGTGGTCCGTGATAATGGTAAACGGCATCAACTCTACGTAGGGTCTGAACCTCTCGACGGTCTTCACCGCTGCTAAGCATTCCTTCTCCGTGACGCTGTAGTTCAGTTGCGCTCCGCGAAGCTTCGCTGAGAAGAACGCTATGGGCCTGTCGGATCCCTCATCATCCCTCTGGAACAGAACCGCGCCGATACCTACATGGCTAGCGTCGCCCTGGATATAATACGGTCGCTTGAAATCCGGGGGTACCAGGACCGGTGCACAGGTAAGCGCGTTCATTAGCGCGTGGAACGCCGTGACTGCCTCATACGTCATCCTGAACTTGGTCTTCTCCTTCAAGCAATCTGTAAGGGATGCTGATAGGCCTGAAAAATCCCGGATAAACCTACGGTACCACCCTGCGGTTCCCAAGAAGCTCTTCAGCTGCCTTACACTCTTCGGTACCGGGATCTGGAGAATCGCTTAAACCTTTCCGGATCTGTCCGCAACGACCCCTCGCCGATGACATATCCCAGGTATCGAAGGTACTTGAAGCAAAACCTGGACTTCTTTAAGCCAATCGTCAGGTTCGCTGAGCTCAGACACTTCGCCACCTTGGATACCAACTCCATGTGCTCCTCGAAGGTTTTGGATATGATGAGCAGATCGTCTAGGTATACAAACACCTTGCTCCTAAGTGCCTGGGGTATCACGCGGTCCATCAGGCGACACAACCTTTGCGCAGCGTTGCACAACCCGAACGGCATCATCCGGAATTGGTACAATGGACGACCTGGAATGGTAAATGCTGTGTACTCCCAACTCTTCGGATCAAGCTCAATCCACGGTGTCATCTACTCGGCTCAAGATAGACTCAATGTTCTGGAGCGGATAGGCATCCTTTACCGTTATGGCATTTAGCTTCCGGGCATCAAGACACAGCCGGTTTTTGTCGGGTTTTCGCACCAAGGTCATCCGGTTGCTCCAAGGACTCTCGCTAAGCTCTATGACTCCAAGTCGCAGCATCTCATCAACCTCAGCGAATAGCAGCTTTTGGACCGCCGGAGACACTGGATAAAACCGCTCCTTTACGGGCACTGCTCCCTCTACCAGTTGTATGGAGTGCTGCTCCAGGTGAGTTATTCCTAAGCCTTCTCGCTCATATGCCCTAAACTCTTTCTTCACCGCTTTTAGCTTCTCCTGTCGGCCTGCGTCCAAGCTGTGAGGTTCGACGGGCTCGCTTTTTGTCAGGAACTCCGACTCCACCTGGCACAACGCCTCGACTCCAACGATATTAGGTGCGAGTCCGAACTTCCGCCAAAAATCAATGCCTAGGTATAGGGGCTGATGGAGAGAGGGACAAACGTATAGCGTCAGCGATCGTTCTGTGTCCGCGTGCTTCACTGTTGCTTCTACCCTGCCGATGATCCTGTGCGTCGTGCCGCCGGCTGCTTGTACCGTAGTTGTCGATGGGGTCATTCGCAGTCCGAGCTGTTTGATCAATTCTGGGCCGCCTGCCCCTAGCAGACTCACGGATGCTCCTGTGTCTAACAGACCCACCAAGCGACTTCCTTGTAGCTGGATCTCGGCAAACTCACGCTTGTCGCCCTTGACCGCTATCTTGACCGAATCACACACCCGTCGGCGTTCTCGGCTTCTTGATCGGTATCGCGATCTGGCCCGCTGCACTCGTGGCGTTGCTCCGAGTTGTGTCTTCTCTTCCGTTGACTCCTGATTAAAAATTCGTGCTCTGGCTTCTTCATAGGCTGCTTGTCTAACTTATATGGGTGGTTGAACCGACCATTTTGGCTCATTTATGGGTGCGTCAATTTTTCCTGTTACTTTATTCTTGACTATGCTTATATTTTCCTTACTCTTAGGACTTATGGCTAACATGCAACTGGAGGAAGTATTTATTTCGAGGTCGGGGCTACAGAGCATGACTCCTCCACTTTCGTCCTGCCCTGTCGAATGTTTCCCGGCTGACACCTCGGGCACTGCGGCAACACTACTTCCGGGATGCGCATTCCCAAAACGTGTGGCCATCTTGCGCACAGTTCCAACATGCTAGCGGAGGAGCCTTCTCACTGGCACCTGGACGTGGACGGTATAATGCTTCTACCGCTTCTGGTAGTTCACCCTCTGCGTCTTCCTCTGGATCTGGGCCATACACCTCCTGAACCTGGTGTCGCTCTCTGAAAGACCTCTGTGGCGGCGGAACGGTCTGCAGACGACTACATCGGCTAGCCACCCACTTCTCGGCCTCATGGCACTTATCTCGCAGCATCTCGAGGCTGGTGATGTACATCGGGTAAATCACCCTCGATATCCCGTCCTTGATGTTGACTTTGATCACTTTGATCAAGTCACGATTAGAGAAGTGGGTGTCCAGTCTGGATCGGAGAGCCAACATCTCCTGCAAGTATTTGTCTACGCTTTCTCCGGGGCGCTGCCGTCTCTTTCTGAGCTCTTGTTCCTGCTCGAACCTGGATTTGAGCGTCTGGAAGTGCTTCTGCAGGGAATACCTCAAGTTGGGCCAATCCATCACCTGTCCTGTCCTCGCGTGCATCCAGAACCAATCCTTTGCTCGACCGTCTACAAGCAGATGGAAATCCCGAATAACCTCAGTCCAGGGCAACTGGTAAGCCTCCTGCATGTGCTCCACACGAAAGATAAATTCATGCTCTTAGCGCTTCCATCGAATGTCAGTCCCCAGCGGCGAACTTTTACCGGTTCCGCTTGGGATTCGGTGCGTTCGGTAGTGTTGAATCCTAAGGAACTGACTCGGATTCTTCCCTGCTCATGGTTCGGCTGATACCCTGCCTGAGCTCTCTGTTGCGCCTCCAATGCTCGACTGTCCATCCAGTTTCCGGTAAAGCTTTGCGCTGCTTCCTTCGCGGGAGCCGCAACTGGTACCGCCGGTTCCTGGAGTTGCTTTGCCGGAGCGGATTCTGCTGGCCTCGTGTTCCGGATGGTCTCCTGGATGTCTACCATGAACTCTAACATCTCCTGGCGGAAACTGGCTTGGAGATCCGCAAGCTGAGTCGCCATTGCTGTCCGATTTGTCTCCTGAGCCTGAAACAGCGCGACATTTATCGGTGACATAAGTTCGCTCGGGATCTCAGGTGTCCCAGCATTCTTTCCGGAATTATCCCGATGTGTACCAGGCTTTTCGGGATTCGGCAACTCGGAGTACCGTTGCTTCGGTACTGCTCCTGTCTGCTGACCTGTGCCTCCAACTGCACCCCGTCGGGACTCATCGAACCGCATCGCAGGCAGACTCTGCTTCGCAGACTCTACTTCGGCGTCGTGACAATCATTTTCTCGACCCCTCTATTCCGAATAAAATCAAGACTGCGTCGTATCTTGCGCTCCGCCGATTGTTTGTCTTTATTGGCCGATCTCATACCCTTACCTCGCTGTAATAATTGTCCTACTTCTAAATATTTCCTCGCTAACCTGTGGATATTTTTCTTCTTGCTACTGGTACCCCTGACCATTTAAATTTGTTATTTATTATGTTTTAGTTTTTCTTATTTTACGTATATAAATTTTTATATAAA
>JAWNLU010000613.1:0-44662 GCA_035042165.1 Drosophila kuntzei | reverse complement strand
GGGGAAGGCTTCTCCTTGATGCATTTGCAATGCTCAACGTATCGCTGTTGAATTCAGGCAACAAGCACATCTACACTAAGGCAGGTAGAGGATCAGTGATAGATCTGACGTTCGCTAGCGCATGTCTAGCTCGGAATGCTAGGTGGGCGGTTTCCAACCTGTATACGCATAGCGACCACCAAGCAATTCTGTACACCATCGGATCAAGCATGCATCGGACGAGACAGCCGAACTTTTCTAGTTGGTCTCACGAGACGCTGGATGAAGGAGCCCTCCTTATCATGTTGGAAAATACACAGATCCAGGTCAGTCAGGATGCTGATGAATATGCAGAAAATACTGCCTTGGCAATAAAACGAGCCTGTGACGCCTCAATGTTGCAGAAGAGGAAAGGTGGAAACGGCCGCAAACCGGTTCACTGGTGGAGCGCAGCCATCGCCGAAGCTCGGAGGCAGTGTTTGGCTGCGAGACGTATCCAACAAAGATCAAGGGGAAGACCCAACTTCATGCTGCTGCTGGAAACCTACCGAGAGAAGCGTGCTGTACTTAACAAGGCGATCAAACGCGGTAAAGCAGAATGCTGGAAAAACCAATGTGCCGAAGCAGACGAGAAATCATTTGGGACGGCATACAAGGTGGTAATGGGTAAGCTGGCAAGGTGTCCAACGCCCACTGACCCGGAACAGCTGGTAACCATCGTCACAACTCTTTTTCCGGAGCACCCTCACACCAACCTCACTGCAGGCACTGTGCATACAGCACCGAGGTATACAGAGTCAGCTGAAATACAAGAAGCAGCAGCACGCATACAAGCCAGCAAAGCGCCAGGCCCAGACGGAGTACCATCTAGGGTAGTCAAGGTTATTGCAGCAACTCACCCAACCCTTTTTGCGAACCTTTTTATTGCTTGCATAAGACAGCGGATTGTGCCGAGGAGATGGAAGCTGCAACGGTTGGTGCTTCTTCCAAAAGGAGTTAATGTCGATGACCCGTCTGCCTACAGGCCCTTGTGCATGCTAGATGTCATCGGGAAGCTGTTTGAACGCATTATCTGCAACAGGCTGGAAGGAGAGCTAGATGCAAGGAGAGGCATTTCCGACTGGCAATATGGGACATGGGTGTTTTAAATCCTATTTATATAAATTTAGACACGAGACGGACTCGTTTTGCACACACTGTGCGCGGGCCATTGAAGACGCAGAGCATGTCCTTTTTGTCTGTCCTAGATTTTCTGCTGAACGGGAAGAGCTAAGCCTAAGTATTGGGAGGCCCTTTATAGTCACTGACTTTATAGATATCCTGCTTAGCTCGCAAAACAATTGGGTTGCTGTAACCCACATGGCAGCAGAAATAATGAAATCCTTGCGTCGCGCTGAAAGACAGCGCAATTCGAATTCAAACTCTAGATGAGACCCTAGACGAGGCTTTCATGCCATCTCCCCCTCGTGAGGTAATACTTAGCGGTGGTTCCGCGAGAGGGAAACGGAGAGTAGGGGTGGTTTTAGTGGGTGCAAGTCCCACACTTTTCGGCTTTTAATGCTTTCCCCCCTATACAAAAACAAGGGGGCCCCGCCCCTGCTCGCTTCGCTCGCGATACAGTCGACCATACTCGACTGTCGGAGACCCCGTACTTGGTATGAAAATGGTATGGTAGACCCCGTACTTAAAAAAAGTACAGGGGTCTATTAAGTTTGTTTCAAAAAAAATGTGCGTAACAGGCAGAAGGAGGCGTGGCAGACCCCATAAAGTATATATATTCTTGATCAGCATCAACAGCCGAGTCGATATAGCCATGTCCGTCTGTCCGTCCGTCCGTCTGTATGAAAATCGAGATCTCAGAGACTATAAGAGCTAGAGACACCAAACTTGGTATGTAGATTCATCTATATTGCAAGCAGATCAAGTTTGTTTTAGAATTTTGCCACGCCTCCTTGAACGCCCTAAAATCCAAATCAAAAATTTCATATCCAAATTACAAGAACAATTTGAAAGCTAGAAACTGCAGATTTTCCACAGATGAAGCGTAAATAGTCAACGATCTGTGTAGAAAATTTCATTGCGATCGGACGGTAAATAGCGATGATATTAAAATAATAAGTTAAGCTGTTTAATTGTGTGAGGGTTGGCAATAATCATAAATTAATACTTAGCAGAAAAATGCTGTTAACAAAGCTGCAATTTGGCAGATAAATGTTACAGAGCTCCGTGGCGTACTGTGCTAAGTCGCTAAATTCATCTAATTTTATGCTATCACGCAGGTCGAAGGTTCGAGTCCTGCCTCGGGCAAATGGTTTTTTTTTTTTTATTAATTAATGTTTTATTGTCATGTCTTATTGATGTTATATTGACATATACATTAACATTTGATGTTATTATACAATTTTTAATTAATTTTTCAATAAGATTAATTAACAAGCAATTTTGGAATATATTAGATGATGGCTCAATGGGTTGAGTCCCCATACTTTCTAATCCCATTTTGATATTGGGTTGCGGGTTCAAATCCCGGCTGTGTCAACTCCTTTTTTAAATTCCGCTGATTTTAGCTATTTGTCGTGCTTATAATCCGGCATGTTCATATTTATAAATGCTAATCTAGAAAATTGTTTTGTTTTGGCTCGTGCTTACATATGTATGTATGCGTGTGCTTAACCGATCTTGGAAATACACATATTGTTGTCTCGCTCTCTCTAACACATATGTCTATTCGACTTTACATTGATTATTTGATGTTTTTAAATATTATATAAAACCCTACGACGAATCAATGTTTAACTAAAATATAAATTAATTTTCACCAGTCTTTGCTTTTTTCATACCAAGTACGGGGTCTCCGACAGTCGAGTATGGTCGACTGTATCGCGAGTGAAGCGAGCCGGGGGTAGGCGAGCGAAGCGAGCAGGAGCGGAGCCCCCTTGTTGTACTTTATAATTGATTTTCTCAAATCTGGCAACACTGCTCTACATACTAAAAATTTGCATAGTTGTTGTTGTTCATTTTCTTCGACTTGTTGACTATTAATTAGTTGTAAAATAAGTTTTAGTTGTTAAATAAAAAATCAATCACAGTTGTTTATGGCGGAAGTAGTTAGTTCTCAGTTTTTTGTTGTTTAAGTTGTATATCTCTTATTTTTTTCGTTTTGTCTTTTTCACTGGTTTTCTATTAAATCTAAGTTTTTCCCTTTTTAAGTTTTATTTTGTTTTGTTTAGTTAGTTATATTAAGTAAGTTTGTTTTTTGTTTTTGTGTATTTTATACTTGAGTATTGTTGCTTCCCGTTGTCATTCTCATCTCTTAATTTGTCTTTTAATGTCTGTCTTTTTTGTCATTTCTTTCTCTCTCTCTCTCTTACACGCTCTCACTCTCTTAGCATTCCCATTCCTTTAGTGACTAGACTGGGTTTTCTCTGTTGCTATTTGCATGCATATATATTTTGAGGTTGTCTGGTCTGCTCTTTCATTTAAAATTGTGCTCTTTGTTTACTCTCTCCCTCTCTCTCTCTCTGTTTCTTTTACTGTTTCTGTGTCAAATTGGAAGCACCAGCTACAATTCCTGCCGATAAACACACTGTGATCGACTCGTTATCGTTCTATGCAAATTCTCAATTGGACACCACAACATCATCCACAACACTGGAAACTAGAAACTTGATAGAGCAGCAGCTGCGACTGCGATTGTGACTGCGACTGCGAGTGGGAATGCGAATGGGACTGGGAATTGTAGCTCTTGTGATGATGCTTCATTATCAACGCTGGATCCATCACATAGTTGTTGGCCTCTGCCAGCTGCACTGGAAGTGGCGGCAGCTTATCCTGCGGATGGCGGTGACTAATCGCTGCTGCACTTCTTCCATTGCGTCCCTTGCCCAATGTGGAAGTATTTCCAGTTCCATTCGGTGATTGGGCAAGTGATTTACTGGAACTGGAACTAGTTGTTGCTGTTCCAGCTGATTGTTGTTGCTGTTGTTGTGTTGTTGTTGTTGTCGTCGTTGCTGTTGTTGTTGCTGCTGTGACCTTGACCTTGGTTTGCTTCAACAGCGATCGATCATTGCACAGGGCCGAAATGAGCGGCAAATCCAAATGTTTGCTCTTCTCCCGCAACAATGCAATGTCCAAAGGATTCGCCGGTGAATTCGCTGCTGCTGCCGCTGCCGCCGCCGCTTGACTGGCGGCCACAGAGGCTTGCAATTGGGCCAAAATGCTGTTGCTGCTGTTGCCACGATTGAGTCCCAGTCCCAGATCTGGCTTAGGACGCTCCCCCGCCCACTGTGCCCCACTGGAAGTCTTGATCAACGGACTGTTGGCACTGTGGGGATTCAACGTAAGCGGTTTCCTTGGCGGCAGCATACTCAGTGTGGGATTCGGATTTGGCTTCGAGGGAATTGGCGGCGGTTGCTCGCTGGGCGTTGGAATTATCATTGGCGTCGGCTTTGGAGTCGGATGAAGTGGAGGCGGCGGTGGTGGCTCAAAGGAACTGCATAGACTGGCCATCGAGGGGGAATACAGGGGAGACAGTTGGACATATGATTCTGTGATAGATTCTGTGTGGATGCGTATCTCGAGAAGGGCAAATAAGGTGTGCTCCTGTAGATGGCGTGTCCTTTGCAAGTATCCCAACCAGCTGGATATGCCAGATACGGATGTGGATGCGGAGTGGGAGGCGCTTGTGCCATGGCTGCCAGCAGGGAACTCTGCTTGGCATCCAGATACTCCTGCTGACTGACAGCCGGATCCTGCAGCGGATCAATGACATAATCCACATCACTATACAGCTGCTGTTGATACAGCTCCAACTGATGATTCCTCGCCAGCTGACTGCTGTAGATTCCCGCCACTGGCGGCGGCGGTGGCGGTTGACGTGGTAAACTGGGCGGCGGTGGCGGCAGAAACTGACGTGGCTTAATCAGCGGCAACAGGACGAGGAGGCGGTGCTCTTGTGTCCATGTCCATGTCCATGTCCATGTCCATGTCCATGCGTCCATGTCCATGTCCATGTCCATGTCCATGTCCATGTCCATGTCCATGTCCATGTCCATGTCCATGTCCATGTCCATGTCCATGTCCATGTCCATGTCCATGTCCATGTCCATGTCCATGTCCATGTCCATGTCCATGTCCATGTCCATGTCCATGTCCATGTCCATGTCCATGTCCATGTCCATGTCCATGTCCATGTCCATGTCCATGTCCATGTCCATGTCCATGTCCATGTCCATGTCCATGTCCATGTCCATGTCCATGTCCATGTCCATGTCCATGTCCATGTCCATGTCCATGTCCATGTCCATGTCCATGTCCATGTCCATGTCCATGTCCATGTCCATGTCCATGTCCATGTCCATGTCCATGTCCATGTCCATGTCCATGTCCATGTCCATGTCCATGTCCATGTCCATGTCCATGTCCATGTCCATGTCCATGTCCATGTCCATGTCCATGTCCATGTCCATGTCCATGTCCATGTCCATGTCCATGTCCATGTCCATGTCCATGACCGTGTCCAGGATGGTGATGATGCAGTGAAGCCTGTGATCCGCCGTTACCATGTTTCTTCTCTTATCTTAATTATTACAAGAATAGTTCACCTTTAAGGCCTATCTCCAGCACTGCGGAAAATTCCTGCCAGGAATTTGCTAGTTATTTCGTTTGTGTGGAATGTAACTCTGTTCTTTGTAAACAGTGTCAATTGTGAAATTTCAAATTAAAATCTAACGGCTGAAGCCGTTCGAAATTACGAAATTACAAATCTTCTATACATAAAGATGCATCAGCATGGAAATAATAAATAAATAAATATGGAAATTACTAATAAAATTCTTGATTATTGGCGCACACCAGCAGATTGAATTTGCCAAGTTACATTGTTTCTTAAAAATTTGGGGTAATCCTGTACCGACCACGAAAGGCTTCAGCATCAGTATCTGCTGGGCTTTCAATTTCAACCGTGCCGCTATATCATCATCAGAGCTCATTTTAAATTATTTTATTTTTCTTTATATTTGCACTGTTTGTTTATAGAGCACAGCTGATTTGTCAGAGTGACCATGTACGTTTTTGGTGAATGGTCAAAAATATGCCGGTTTTAGGTAAAGATTTCCTTATTATTAGGTGCTTGGTCACACTGTTTTAGTTATGTTCCACAAACACACGAAATAATTGTCAAATTCCTGACAAGGAATTTTAAGTTGTTGGAGTCAGGCCTTAAAGGCACCTAATAATAAGGAAATGTTTACCTAAAACTGGCATATTTTTGACCATTCACCAAAAACTAACATGGTCACTCTGACAAATCAGCTGTGCTCTATAAACAAACAGTGCAGAAATAAAATAATTTAAAATGAGCTCTGATGATGAATCTATTGTGTTGGTTGCGGCACATATTGTGGCAAAAGAAAAAGTATCGGTTATCTGCCAAAGGCATGGGCGTGCCTCGACTGCTTTTATTAATGCAATTTTCTCCTCGCGTTGTAAATTCAAGTCTTTTTTTTTGTTTTGCGCACAGCACCTTGACTCTCCATGTTTGACATTTGAATAAGTCCACCAGGAATAGTTGCTTGATATATTTTCCTGATAGACTCATCAGCTGTTCTCTCAGTCCACACATGCTATCGATATGCCAAATATCGGTATGAATTTGTGGATTTCGTTCAAGTTGCTGGATACGCACCAAACGAAAACGAAAACTAAAAATTCCTGCCAAAGTTTTTTTATATGAAGTTTGACAGGAATTTTTAGTTCCGGGCCTGCTGGAGAGAGGCCTTTAAACGGAAATTCGTTTGAGAAGGAAAACTTAAAATAACCAGATCCTCCACCTTACAGTGCGAGGCATGAGAAGACCGGCTTGTTTGGTCCGCCCGTGGTGCCGCCATTACCCAAATCCAAACCAGAGCCACCAGCTCCACCAATTCCGATTCCACTTCCAGCTGTTCCCATAGCTCCACCAGTTACATCGGCTCCTCCTCCGCCTCCTGCACCTGCGGGAGCTGCTCCCGTGGTAGTGACACCTCCTCCAACATCGCTGCGTCGCCGGGATCCGCCACCTTATCCCTCATCCCATAAACCACGACCCACGTCCCTCATCTCGTTGCCCGCTCCGACTGTCGCCGGCTCCTTGAGCTCCCTCAAGTCCGAGGAGGTCACAGCGCGTTTCATCACGACACGGCCACAGATTAGCATCCTGAAGGCACACACCAAGCCAAGCCCAGTTATGCCGCACCCACCCATTACTCATCCTCGAGTGGTTCCGTGTGTAGTCATCAGTTGTCCCAGCAATCCCTGCACAACTCCAACTATGCTGGCGGATCACAGGCTTCACTGCATCATCATGCACATGGTCACGGCGGATCACAGGCTTCACTGCATCATCACCATCCTGGACACGGTCATGGTCATGGATATGGACACGGGCATGGACATGGAAGTGGAATCGGAATTGGTGGAGCTGGTGGCTCTGGTTTGGATTTGGGTAATGGCGGCACCACGGGCGGACCACACAAGCCGGTCTTCTCATGCCTCGCACTGTAAGGTGGGGGATCTGGTTATTTTAAGTTTTCCTTCTCAAACGAATTTCCGTTTAAAGGCCTCTCTCCAGCAGGCCCGGAACTAAAAATTCCTGTCAAACTTCATATAAAAAAAACTTTGGCAGGAATTTAAAGTTTTCGTTTTCGTTTGGTGCGTATCCAGCAACTTGAACGAAATCCACAAATTCATACCGATATTTGGCATATCGATAGCATGTGTGGACTGAGAGAACAGCTGATGAGTCTATCAGGAAAATATATCAAGCAACTATTCCTGGTGGACTTATTCAAATGTCAAACATGGAGAGTCAAGGTGCTGTGCGCAAAACAAAAAAAAAGACTTGAATTTACAACGCGAGGAGAAAATTGCATTAATAAAAGCAGTCGAGGCACGCCCATGCCTTTGGCAGATAACCGATACTTTTTCTTTTGCCACAATATGTGCCGCAACCAACACAATAGATTCATCATCAGAGCTCATTTTAAATTATTTTATTTCTGCACTGTTTGTTTATAGAGCACAGCTGATTTGTCAGAGTGACCATGTTAGTTTTTGGTGAATGGTCAAAAATATGCCAGTTTTAGGTAAACATTTCCTTATTATTAGGTGCCTTTAAGGCCTGACTCCAACAACTTAAAATTCCTTGTCAGGAATTTGACAATTATTTCGTGTGTTTGTGGAACATAACTAAAACAGTGTGACCAAGCACCTAATAATAAGGAAATCTTTACCTAAAACCGGCATATTTTTGACCATTCACCAAAAACGTACATGGTCACTCTGACAAATCAGCTGTGCTCTATAAACAAACAGTGCAAATATAAAGAAAAATAAAATAATTTAAAATGAGCTCTGATGATGATATAGCGGCACGGTTGAAATTGAAAGCCCAGCAGATACTGATGCTGAAGCCTTTCGTGGTCGGTACAGGATTACCCCAAATTTTTAAGAAACAATGTAGAAGAATGAACTCTGCAGCCGGGTCAGTAACTTGGCAAATTCAATCTGCTGGTGTGCGCCAATAATCAAGAATTTTATTAGTAATTTCCATATTTATTTATTTATTATTTCCATGCTGATGCATCTTTATGTATAGAAGATTTGTAATTTTTTTTTGTTTTGCACTCAGTTTTGGCTTCATATCTGACTTGTTCACAATTCGCTTCCAGAATAATTGTAAACAATATATTCCTGAGCTGTGTGTCAGTTGTTCTCTCAGTCCACGCACGCTATCGATATGCCAACTATCGATAAAAATTTGTGGATTTCGTTGGAGTTGCTGGATACACAAGCAATGAAAACGTAAACTAAAAATTCCTGGCTCTGTTTTTTTTTATATGAAGTTTGACAGGAATTTTTAATTTCCGTAGTGCTGGATACCCAGCTTAAAGCGAATTGTGAACAAGTCAGATATGGAGCCAAAAACTGAGCGCAAAACAAGAAAAAAATGGTCGAAATTACAAATCTTCTACACATGAAGGTGCAGCAGCATGGAAATAATAAATAAATATATATGCAAATTACTAATAAAATTCTTTATTATTGGCGCACACCAGCAGATTGATTCTGCAGATTTCACGTAATCTTTTACATTGTTTTTTATAATTTTAGGGTAATCCTGTACCCGACCACGAACGGCTTCAGCCGTTAGATTTTAATTTGAAATTTCACAATTGACACTGTTTACAAAGAACAGAGTTACATTCCACACAAACGAAATAACTAGCAAATTCCTGGCAGGAATTTTCCGCAGTGCTGGAGATAGGCCTTAAAGGTGAACTATTCTTGTAATAATTAAGATAAGAGAAGAATCACATTAAATAAAAATTAGCTGCAGGATGACCCAAGCCCAAGCTAATTTAATTAAACAAATTAAGTTAATTTGTCGGAAAACAAAAACGAACTGTCTGGCAGCACAAGTTATATATGGTTAGCACAAGCTATTAGTTGTGTTTTCTTATGTAAGCTGTAGTTTTTCTGCTGCTTTCAATTCTAATTATATTCTAAAAAACACATTATGCTAAAATAGTTTAATTTATTTGAATAAATTCAAGCTCGCATTGTCACATAACAAAATTTAACTGTCTGGCAACACTGGACCTGCAACGCAAGACCTATCAGCTAAAGCTGCCTGCTACAATACTTTATTGCTGCTGCCACCTTTCAATTTTAAGTAAAATGTATATATTCAGTAAATAGGTAATAACTTCCAAACCACACGGTAAAAAGACATGAATCTTACATCATTTTACGTAGTACAACATATTGAAATTTAATAAAAATCTTTGGCGCCGTTTTCGAATAAATCGCCAAAGTGTAAACCAAAAAACCGTTTTCAACCTGTAGCATTTTACCTGAGCACTTTGCTAGAAAATATTCTAGGCACGTCTAAAAGCCACCAAAAATACCTTTCCATCTATATATAGAACATATCTGTAGCTTCTGTGGTTTGGATACAATGAGGCTTTTAACTCTCGCGGGTTTTTCCGTTTTCCCGCTAAACTAGCTTGTTTTTCAAAAAGTCGTAGAACAAACACTTTTAGTTTTTCGATAAGGAATATTTCCTCATCAAACGCTTTGATGCAAACAAACCAACGGACAACATTGTTTACATTTTTTTAGACCCCGTACTTAAAAAAAATACAGGGGTCTATTAAGTTTGTTTAAAAAAAAATGTGCGTATATATTCTTGATCAGCATCAACAGCCGAGTCGATATAGCCATGTCCGTCTGTCCGTCCGTCCGTCTGTATGAAAATCGAGATCTCAGAGACTATAAGAGCTAGAGACACCAAACTTGGTATGTAGATTCATCTATATTGCAAGCAGATCAAGTTTGTTTTAGAATTTTGCCACGCCTCCTTGAACGCCCTAAAATCCAAATCAAAAATTTCATATCCAAATTACAAGAACAATTTGAAAGCTAGAAACTGCAGATTTTCCACAGATGAAGCGTAAATAGTCAACGATCTGTGTAGAAAATTTCATTGCGATCGGATGGTAAATAGCGAAGATATTAAAATAATCAGTTAAGCTGTTTAATTGTGTGAGGGTTGGCAGTAATCATAAATTAATAGCAGAAAAATGCTGTTAACAAAGCTGAAATTTGGCAGACAAATGTTACAGCGCTCCGTGGCGTACTGTGCTAAGTCGCTGAATTCATCTAATTTTATGCTATCACGCAGGTCGAAGGTTCGAATCCTGCCTCGGGCAAATGGATTTTTTTTTTATTTATTAATGTTATATTGTCATGTCTTATTGATGTTATATTGACATATACATACATTAACATTTGATGTTATTATACAATTTTTAATTCATTTTTCAATAAGATTGATTAACAAGCAATTTTGCAATATATTAGATGATGGCTCAACGGGTTGAGTCCCCATACTTTCTAATCCTATTTTTTGATATTGGGTTGCGGGTTCAAATCCCGGCTGTGTCAACTCCTTTTTTAAATTCAGCTGATTTTAGCTATTTGTCGTGTTTATAATCCAGCATGTTCATATTTATAAATGCTAATCTAGAAAATTCTTTTGTTTTGCCTCGTGCTTACATATGTATGTATGCGTGTGCTTAACCGATCTTGGAAATACACATATTGTTGTCTCGCTCTCTCTAACGCATATGTCTATTCGACTTTACATTGATTATTTGATGTTTTTAAATATAAAACCCTACGACGAATCAATGTTTAACTAAAATATAAATTAATTTTCACCAGTCTTTGCTTTTTTCATACCAAGTACGGGGTCTCCGACAGTCGAGTATGGTCGACTGTATCGCGAGCGAAGCAAGCAGGGGGCGGAGCCCCCTTGTTTTATTTTGGAAAGTTCACTGAAATTGATTATCTTTTGAACCAGTTGTCGGATTTGGACGATTAAGGTATCATTCGAAGCGTATTTTTGATAAGAATAATAAAAACTAAACTAATTTTACCGAAAACCTCCAGCGGCGCCATCCGCTGCTATCATTTAAAATCTTGCACCACCCACTTACACCCCCCTATCTCATGAACCATTTGAGATATCAAAGTCTTATTATGCATTTTTCTAAGTTAAGACTATACCTTTCGATCGGTATATAACTCGATCTGCTCGGACATTCGTAGCAAATTTTCCATTCTTCCTGTATAATATTGTTAGTCACTTTTGCACACTACGTGGTGCTTTCGTCACGAACGCTGACTGCCGTCCGCAGTGATTATCAGTATCCTCAAGTAAGACATAGTCATCATTTGAATAATTAATTATGTCAGAACCGCAAAACGGCAATAAAACAGATAAGATGAACAAAACAATCATGCTAAAAATAAATATAAAAAAATTATGAATTAAAAATTAATATTATCCTTATGAATTATTCGATCTCTATTGTTTATTTTAACATTATTTCCAAGATCTTCCTTAACTACTTGTTTTTTATATCTAGACTGGGGTTTATTTCGCTCACAATGTTTTTTTCATAAATAATTTTAACAACTTGGTAATTTTTTCGTGTTGATACTCTAACATTTTTGCTTGAGCTGATTCTAGTTTATCTGACAAATTTGAATGCTCTGTTTTGTTAAATAATATGTCGCATGGCTTTTGTTGGGTTGTTGATTGAATTGTGTTATTGTATTCTTTGACTGCTCGGTATATAGCTTCGAAATAAACCATTATATTGTATTCTTCTTGAATACAGCGAGAAATTTTAATTAGTGTTGAATGAACTCTTTCTACCTGACCATTGCTTAAACTGTGTCTGGGATCTGCATAATAAATATTTATACCCGCACGAGACATTGAATATTTAAATTGTGCTGACGAAAAACTAGGTTCGTTGTCCATCATTATGAATTTCACGAATGGAAAAGTTTGGATTAATTCCAACACTTTATTTGACATATCAGATTTGTTACTGATTTCTTTTATTACAAAAAATTTGGAATATGTATCTACACAAGTTATAAATGCTAACTTTTGTGCGTAAAAAATGTCGATGTCACCTTCTTTTTCTGGAATAGGTGCTTTGGATATTGGAATTTGTTTCGGGTTTCTGTTATATTTATTTTTATTACAAATCGCGCAATTTCGTATGTGTTGCTTAAGATTTTTATATAATGTTGGCCAATAATAGTATTTCAAAATTGGCTTAAGGTTTTCATCCAAACCTCTATGAGCACAAGCATGCGTTTCTTCGATAATGATTTGTTGGTCGTTTTTGTTTTCAGTATCTTGGACAAATTTTCTTGTGAACCAAAACTTAAAAACTTATTAGTGAACGTATTTTTTTATGTCTTTTGAATTTCATACAAGTCTTCGAGACTGCAATAAATACCTGTTGTTAAATTTGGTTGAAGAAATTCTTTGAGTACAATTATTAAAAGTTTGAGTATAGTGCATAAAAAGGGGTGCAAGTCGGATATATCTAATTATAGGGGAATTGCAAAATTATCAGCAATTCCTAAGCTTTTTGAAAAGCTTATTACATTTACTTTGCAGCATCACCAATTACTAAAGTTTACTTCTTTAGTAAATGAGGCTATTCTCAATAAAATGCGGACTGATGTCATTTACACTGACTTTAGTAAAGCATTTGACTCTGTTAATCATAACCTCCTTCTCCTTAAGCTTGACCGAATAGGTTTCTCCCCTTCATTCCTTTTATGGATCTCTTCCTACCTTACGGGTAGGACCCAAAGAGTACAGCTTAGATCAGCCATCTCGAAATCTGTCCTTGTCACTTCTGGAGTACTTCAAGGTAGTCATTTAGGCCCCTTATTTTTAAATCTATTTATTAATGATCTACCCTTGGCTCTATCCCATTGTAACATACTTATGTATGCCGATGATGTGAAACTTATTTTATCTTATAAGAAGTCTGATAATTATAAGCTCTTGCAAGATGACTTAAACTCAATGAATCGCTGGTGCATAGCTAATCACTTGAACTTAAATTTTTCTAAATGCCTGTTTATGACTTTTAACACGAGTACTCCTTATTTAGCAACTTATTCAATCGATGATGTACCTTTGCAACGTATATCGACAGTCGAAGGCCTTGGCGTTCTTTTTCATAATAAATTAAGTTTCTCTCTTCATATCTCTAGTATAGTAAATAAATCTAAGGCCCCTCTTGCTTTTATAAAGCGTTGGTCTAAAGAATTTAATGATCCTTATGTCACAAAACTTTTATACACTTCCCTGGTTCGCCCAATTCTTGAATATTGTTCATGTGTTTAGGATCCCCAACACAAACTTTATCAGGACCTAATTGAGTCTGTGCAGAAGCAATTTTTACTATTTGCACTTCGGGGCTTAGATTGGAATCCCAATCTCCATTTACCACCATACTCTAGTAGACTTCTGCTTCTCAATCTTCCTTCCCTTACCCACCGTAGGACAGTCCTTGGACAGTCCATAAGTTGATTATAGGTTATATTAACTCCCCTTTGCTATTAGAACGTCTTAGCTTCAATGTACCCTTGAGGGCGACTAGGAACTTCTACCCTTTATTTTTGTCTACATGTACTACAGACTACGCTTTGCACAATCGCTTTTGGGTTTTATGCGTTAATTATAATAAACTTTATCATTTAATTTCAAGCAATCTCTCCCTCCCCCTTATTAAAGCCTCTATTTTTAATTACCTAAGGTAAATCTCTTATCTCATTGGGTTGTGATAAGGACTTTAGCTGTGCTAAAACCTCACCCTTCAGATTAGAGATCTACCTTGTTTTGGCTTTTGATCTATTTTTTATTTTCATATTGATCTGTTTGGGTTTTTCTGGGTTTTCCCCATTCCTTGCAACAAATCAAATGGATCAATTATTAATTTTGCATTCCCCAGACTTAATCATTTTTTCGTTTCAGCTTTTAATTTATATTTATTATTAATTTAATTATAAATTTTTAATTTAATTTTTATTTACACTTAATTTTTCCTTTTGCCGACTGCTTTTAGTCGTGAATAAATAAATAAAAAAAAAATGATCTATTGTATCATATTCTATGATGTGTCTTTTTTTATTAAATACTTCGTATTTTTCGTGAGTTGTTATATTGTTTTTTGAATCAAGTAATGGTTGTTTGAACTGGTTTAATGGTTTCTTTGTTTCTTCCAGTACATTTTCATAACTACTGTTGGCAGAATAAATAGTTTCGTTATCGGATGAAGGTTCCTCTTCAGATGTGAGATTATCTTTATTGGAAATATGAATAATAACTATTCTTGTTAAAGCATCAGCTACGACGTTGGTGGATCCTGGCTTGTAAAATATTTTAAAGGAAAATTCCTCTATGAAAGCATGCCATCTTTTCAGTTTTGAATTAGTGTTTCGTGCAGAAACCGCGAATGAAAGTGGTTGATGATCTGTTTGAATTTCTATATTTGTCACACCGTATAGGTAATTTCTCAGATTTTTTAATGCCCATACTATAGCATATAATTCCCTTTCATTTGTGGAGCAATTTCTTTCTGTTTTGTTTAGTGTTTTGGAAACAAATGTGATTGGTTTGTTGTCCTGTGAAAGGACGGCGTCTATGGCGAAATCGGAAGCGTCTGTAGTGAGAACAAACATTTTTGAGTAATCTGGCAGGGTAATTTCAATTTTTTCAATTAAATGTGACTTTAGATTTTCAAATGCTGAGATAGCTTCTTCATCTAATGATATTTCAGTTTATTTGGACATATGTTTTGAAACCATGCCGTTGTGTCCTTGTAATAATTTTGTAAGTGGCTTAGCTATTGTTGAGTAATTTTTTACAAATTTTCTATAATGACCGGTTAGACCAAGGAAGCCTCGTAATTCCCTTAAATTATAAGGAGGGGGGTATTTTATTATAGATTAAATTTTTTGAGGATCTGTTTTAATGATATTGTGAGATACTACATATCCCAATAATTATATTTCCTTTCGAAAGAATTTTGATTTTTCCAAGGATATTTTCATGTTTGCTTTAAATAAGGTTTCAATAATTTTCTGTAAATCATCATAATGTTGTTCAGGTGTTTCTGAAAAATCTATAATGTCATCCATATAAATGTGACAAGTTTTTCCAATTTTTTCGCGTAATATATTATCCATTGCTCTTTGGAATATACTTGGTGCGTTTGCAAGCCCAAATGGCAAAAGTAGAAATTCATACTTTCCATTGTTAATGGAAAACGCTGTTTTTTCGATGTCTTCTTCTTTCATCAGTATTTGATGGAAACCAGATTCCAAATCAATTGTTGAGAAGAATCGTGCTTTGCCCAAGTTAGATAAAATAACTGAAGGATCGGGCATTGGATATCTATCGGGAATTGTATTCTTATCCGTCTTTATTAAAACCCTTTTTTCCTACTACCCATACCGGGGCATTATAAGGACTTCTGCTGGGCCTTATTTTTTTTCATTTAAAATCCAATTTATTTCCTGACTAACAAAATTGTTAACCGAATGAGGATAAGGATATTGTATACTGTAAATTGTATTCTCATTTAATGTTCTTATTTCTCCTCTAATGTATGTTATAAAAGGACGATATGTTTGAATCTGGAAATGCTTTGTTTGTATTTCTTGAATAACTTGTTGCTCAAGGATATTCAAATTATTCATTTCATTAATAGAATGGTTAACTTTGCATAAAGAAGAACTTGTTGAAGAGGATACCGACACCTTTGTAATGGCCCGATAGTCCATCTAGAGGAAATACGGTAACCAAGAAAAGCAAAACAAGAAATATATGCAAATGAAACGATACAAATATTTAGTTTAATAACACCGAATATCAGCGTACAAAATTTGAATTCATCAGGACTACCCCAATTGGTTGAGATAAAAATGGCATTCCGATAAGAAGTTTAACTAGCGTGATATCGATTAGTGTTGTGTAATAATTGCACGTACGATAGTTATGGGCAAGGGAGTTATGCAAAATTTCTGGCAACTCTGGAAATGTTTAGCAACTGCAGCCAACTTCGCGCATTTTTCGATCTTTTCCAATTGCAACATCGTCACATTAAGACGTGCAAATATTAAACACGTAAATAATATTGTATATCCTTGCACAAGCAAGCGATCTGAACCTTATATAAAATACAAATTCACTCTTGAAGAGCAATTGGGGCAAACCGGGATAGCCCTGTTCATTGAAGAAGAAAATTATATACCTGTGAAGAAACTTGTAGCATAACGGTAGTGGCCATTGCAGCCTCACCGACAGCTTGAGCGTATATAGAGTCTGGTACGTAGCTAAAGTGTGTGATTTTCTTTAGTTAATTGTGCGATTGGAGAAGCAGTACCGAATTGTATCTTTTCGGCACATTGTGCAATGACTGCGCAAGTGCGCGTCAGCATCTGTACGCCGAGGTCGGAGACGGCTAAGTTGCTCAAGAAGCAAATATTGGTATTAAGCCTTTGCAACGTGTTGATAGACTGTCGTTCGACCTAACCTCAAATTCACATCCAGCGTGGCTTTGTCGCAGCCGCTATGGATTGCTGCTTGACAAACTTACCCGGTTTTCTTATCCTTGTCCTTACATTTTAAGTAATTCCAAAATGTTCAAAACTTTCAGCAAAAAGGAGTCAATACAGTGCAGATTCATGGAGGCCTTCATCGGATTGTTGTACGGGTGAGTTACAGAGTATTTGAACATCCTTTCCCGCAATCGTGCATATGGTATAAAGCTTTGCCGGCTCTATTCACGTGATCCACTTCTTGTTGAAGCGGAAGCGAAGCCAATTGCTTTATGTGATCTGCATCGATTCTTCCCCTTTAACCTTCCTATAAAATTTTGCAATACCCTCCAAATAGTTAATCCGTTTGTCTAATGATGATTTAGCGAATCGATCGTATATCTGCAACCAATTTTGTAGAGACTTTGTCCGGTTAATTATCAACTTGTTTCTTCAAAAAAACAATTTATTTGCTTCTCGATGTTATACACACCTTGAATAATTTACCTTGCGTTTAGCTTAAAATTGTTTTATCGACCAATTGTTTGAAATGTTAAAGATTAAATCTTTTGAAGTTAACTGAATTAAATGATGAAGTCTGTGACTATGGAAAATATTGAGAATATGATGACACTCTGAATTTAATAATTTAAATTATGGATAATTAAGTTAGTTATTTTGTGGGACATGGGAACTTAGTGTTAGCAATTGTATAGACACCATGAGTCAATCAACAGCTAAGACTCAGCCCTTTTTGTGATGCCGATCAGAAAAAACGGATATTCGAATCTTCGTATCACCTCATTTTGTTTGATGTTAACCTTTACAGTTATTTGAGTCTTTGATTCGCTTGATTTGCAGAAGAATATAAGCTTCGATACACCTTACGACGTCTGCTCTTTTTAACTTCCAGTAGCTCCAATTAATATTTTTAACTTTTTATTCATTTTATTGTCTACCCTGAAGATGAAGGGGAGCTCTCCTACTGTTGCTCTAAAAAATTATCTTCTTTAAGATTATTAACGCGCATGACCTTGTTAGGTTGCTGAGCTGAAGGGGGACCGGATTCCCGTTTCTTTGCTTGCAAGAAATTTTGATTTGAAGGATACGAAAAAGGTTTGTTTAAGATTTGGATGGATTTATCTACATTCATGGGCTCCTGTGGAGGTTGAGGAGTATTGTTGCCTTGCATAAAATTTTGATTTTGTGGCACTTGATTAAAACGTAAGTTGTTATCACTTTTTTTGTTGAATGGATTTGGGTTATCCGCTTTCTTTTGCTGATTCTTATATTCTGGGCTTGTATTTTTATGTTGTTGAGTGATGGTGTTATGATTATATGCGAAATGAGCTCATTGGTAATTAGCTTCGAGTTCTTGGGCTATCGCTAAATTATTAAGCAAATTTTCTGGTTTAAGTGAAAATAATATTTCTGATAGAGAACCGTGAAAGCCTGTGATGAAGATCCATAAAGCGTTGTCCCTATTTTTATTATTCATTTCTATAATGATGTTGGCTTTATCGCCATAAGTTATGATTGTTTTGTTTATTAAAAGAGTCAGTTTTTTATTGACCAAGTTGTAATACTCAAGAAAACTTAAATTACATTGTCTTAAAATACTTAGTTCTTGTTCTATTATGTAGATTGGTCGTCTATCGCTATAAGCGAAATCCAATCTTGAAAGTATTGCTTCAAAATTAAGAACTGTACCGTGATTAGTTAGAGTATCATTAGCTCTACCTGTAATTTTATTTCTTAAGATCGTTAAAGCACCTACATACTTTCTACTTCCTTCTTTGTACATTCGCATAGCACAAGCTGCTTCACGCCAGCTAACATATGCATTATAGCTACCTGAGAATTCTGGTATGGATTTGGTGACTTTGAAATCTTGTTCAACATTTGATGAAATAGTAATTTGTAATTTCAATTCTGTAATTTGTTCTTGAAGTGCTCTAGTCTGAGTTGCAATCGAGCTAGCAAATCGGCTGTTATACTATTGTTAGGCATTTTTAATTTTTGAAGACTTTCAATTAGGTCATCCAGTTTGTATCAATTATTATTTGTACAATGTTTCACGTATATAATTTTAAATTCTTATTACTATCAATTAAAACTTATATAAAATAAAATATATACAATTTTGTGATGGCTCACGTAAACGATCTTTCTTCTTTGATGAATGTAAAGTCATCAGAGTCTTCCTTTCTTCCTTCTGGTTGTCGGATCTTCTATTTGATTGTTAAAATTTAATAACCTCGGATTGTTTAATAAATGTAAAGTCTTTGAAGTCTTCCTTCCTTCTGGCTTTTGGTTTTTATTTTTGTTTGCTTTTCCAAGTCTCTGATTGTTAATTGATTAAAATTGTTCACGTTTCTGTTAACTAGAAACTTTTGGCACACGGTATTTCCGTTTATCGGAAATTTTTGATGCACTTTTGAGTTCTGAGACTTTTTGAATATTCGTCTCTTTTGGGTAAAATTCTTGGCACTTGCTTACTCGCGAATCACTAAGGATTTTGTTTCTTTTAATTAATTCTTTTATTGTGTTTTAAAACGCGAGCCCCACGCTGGGCGCAAATTAGTGACAACTAATTGGAAAAAAATATTTTTACTGTGGGAGGCAACTGCGTCCGATTTATTTGAAGCCAAAATTAGAACTAAAGTACAAGGTGATCTTATGCTGCAAGTCAGCTATGTTTATACTAAAGCTTCTTTCCTAAAGCTCAAAAGCTCGCAAAGGCGGCTTGTGTAATCAAAGGCTGAATACAGGAATTATGTTTACATTACGAATTGCGCATAAGAATCTGAATTGATTTATACGTTAAGCGGTTGCGCTGTTATGTTTATGTTAGAGCCGGGAATCTAGATCTTTACGTTAAGTTGGCTAAAAGCTGATATTCTGAGTTTACGTTATAAAAGCCGCAGCTGCGCTTTAACTAGAAGTGCTGATTGAAAAGGGTCTAATAACAGTAAACAAGCAAGCAGCAATTGGAATAGAAATCTATTCCAAAATATTGCTTATGATTTGAATAAGAATTGCGTAGCAATCCGCGTGATAACTTGCATTGCAAAATGCCATGTGACGTCACATTTATCAATACAGCAAGACAAAAGCTAAGTGCTATCCATTGTGCTGCATGAGAGGACAGAAGATCATTTTCGAGCACTACTGTTTGCTCGTTGCCGAGCACTGAAAACTCCAAATTAGTAATTTTCTTAACCAGCTTGACAGAAAATGCATCTGGTGGGGTCTTCTACAACCCCATTGAATTTGATTTAAATCGGTTTACTATATCACATAACTGTCATTAGAAGTATTAGTCGACAATTTAATACAACGCTCGCGGCGTACCGAACAGCATATAAGACTATGGGCACAGGGCATCCGACAGTCGAGTACACTCAGCCGCACCTCACCGTGAGCGAGTAGGGGGTGGATCCCCCTTGTTTTTATTTTGAAAAGTCCACTAAAATGTACTTATCTTTTGAACCAGCTGTCGGATTGGGATGATTGTGGAATCATTCAACCATAGTTCCAAACCAACTACAGATGGAAGGGCTTTTAGGCGTGCCCTCAATATGTTTTGCAAAGTGCTCAGGAAAAATTCTACAGGTGACGATTTAATAAAAAATAGCTCTAACAATTTTTATTAAATTTCAATATGCTGTAATACAAAAAAAGTTGGGCATTCGGCACATTGCGTGAAAATAACTTTCATGCGCAGTGCAATTTTTTAAAATAATTTATATATTAAATTAAATGTCGTCCGTCACAAAATTGGATATCATAAATTTTTGGGCATGGAAAGGGTTTCGTCACTAGACTTCAACTTTGTAAAGAAAGTCAATCCCTAGACTTTTACCTTGTGAAGAAGTTTTTTTATTATTTATTTTCCATTAATTTGAACATTTTTTTTACTAATATGGGGCCCAAAAGTATCAATAAATGTGATTTTGTTAAGTGAAAATCTGAGTCTTACCTTTTGTAAATTGTAGAGCAATTTGGAGAACTTGTCTGTCTTAAATTTGTTTTTCTCTTTTCGCTTTTGATCTAACAAGAAAACCTTGTGTTGACAATGACCAAAAAATAAATATGTGATAACACACTTAAACGAACTCTACTCGACTACCTATTTTAAACGACAGAGATAAACAAATGGCTAACTAGCCCTGGATTATTTTTTTTTTGCGGCTTGCTCATTGCAATTTTAATTAAATTTCTAGCATTTTCTTTTGAAGCACAATTAAATAAAAATGTACTACAAACTGTAAACACAGTAGGAGCATAGAATGTCGATTGCTTTACAGATTTTCCACCAGCCAGTAAGTAATTTTAATTAATTTGCTGTAGAGCGCAACTAACATTGCAATTACAATCAAATCAAAATCGGTTCACAGCTCCGTAAAAATATCCTGTCAAAAGCTTCATTGGTTCAAAGGGCTGGATCGCACGGGATTCATGTATTAGGTACATTTCCCATAGCTCCAGTGGAGCATCGTGCGTTGAATAATCGTTTACTTTTACGCTTACTTGAAAGCTAGAAGCTCTTCCTTCCTTGTGCAACCGCTGATACATCGCAGTATCCAAATCCTACAGGTCAAAAATAAAAATCAAAATATCGCATCCAAATTAATGTTATTTCTCGAAAGAACTAATTATTTGGTAGAGTAGCTTATTTCATTCCATTTCAATCCATCCATAATTTGCATCAAAAGAGCGTGCAGTAAATAACTTTGATTTTGCTGTGCAAAAAGCTTATGGGGCTTATGGGCCTAATGGGTCATGTAAGTTAATGGGTCATGTAAGTTAAGATTCTAAAAAAGTTATATTTAGCTGCCGACTTGTGCTGGGCGCTGTTCTAGAAGAATCGAAACATGAGTGCCTTTGGCTTACAGCTATGTTTTTTTCGTTGTGTGTAAGGTGCTTCGGTTCATATTGTACTTGTTCACGGTTCTACTTAAATAGAGCATGCACTCGGGTCAATCGGACAATTTTCTGAGGAATCTGCAATAAGGAAATTAATAAATGTAGACTTAAGTACAGCCGAAAAATGTCGCACATCTTGACAAACATCGACATGATGAACCTACTTCTTCTACGTTCAGATCGATCCATAACAGGGCAGAGAGAACTTGGAAAGGACAAAAAGTCTGAGTTTCTGGGATCGATTTACGACTAGATGGCACAATATGATTATTTTGATTAAGTTTCATTGCACAAATGTCCGTTATATTGTTGTTATCTTAAATTTCTTATTTTTAATATGGTTTATTAAACATTAAGTTTTTTTATTTACTATTATCTTTTTTACAATTTAATGCCCATCATAACATAATTGCTTAGTACAAATTTTATATTTTCCTTTTTTATATAATTTTTTCTATGGTTTTGCTTATATGTGAAATGCTCTCTACAAGTAAGTATGCACTGCCTTCATTATTTCCACCTTCCAAGTTGTCGATTGCTCTCACTTTTATACCCGTTACTTAAAAATTAAGTATTCGTGCAAATGTTCGTAACAGGCAGAAGGAGGCGTGGCTGACCCCATAAAGTATATATAATATATTCTTGATCAGCATCAACAGCCGAGTCGATATAGCCATGTAAGTCTGTCTGTCCGTCCGTGTGAGCGTCTAGATCTCAGAGACTATAAAAAATAGAGCAACCAAATTTGGCACACAGACTTCTATAAGCCCCACGCACATAAAGTTTGCTTTAAATTTCGATCGGACCTCTATAGCATATAGCATAGGAACGAACGGTCGAAAAACCAGTTTTAGTATGAAAAACTTTTTTGTTTTCCGAGATATCTCATCCAATCTAACAAAATATGCATACAAGTTGGTCTTATACATCCTGACCAGAATTGGTTCAAATCGGTCCACTATATCATATAGCTGCCATATGACCGACTTGTCGAAAATCAAGTTTTGCTAATTGTCTAGTACGTGCACGACCTCGCCAAAAATTATGAAATAAAAACCCTAGATAGACGGCGAATTAGCGAAAAATTCAAAATATATCAAAGCAGGCTTTACAAAACTAGTTAAAATGTATAGGAGTTTTATTACACTTTCATTGAAAAAAAAAAGCAGGCTATTCAAAATTAGTTAAAATATACAGGAGTCTTATGAGAAAAATTGCATTTGATTTTGATCAATTGTTCTGTAAGGTTCTAATTTGTTTAATTTAAAATAAAAATTTATTTGGTATGTAGTGCGCAGGTAAAACCAAGGGGGCTCCGCCCCTGTTCGCTCCGCTCGCCTGCCCCCGGATCGCTTCGCTCGCGGTGAGGTTCGGCTACAGTCGAGTGTACTCGACTGTCGGATACCCTGTGCCCATAGTCTTATATGCTGTTCGGTACGCCGAAGATTTGATGCCCTAGCGAGCGTTGTATTAAAATGTCGACTATTATTTCTAATGACAGTTATGTGATATAGTAAACCGATTTAAATCAAATTCAGTGGGATTGTATAAGATCTAACCAGATACATTTTCTGTCAAGCTGGTTACGAAAATTACTAATTTGGAGTTTTCAGTGCTCGGCAACAGTAGTGCTCGAAAATGATTTTTGTCCTCTCATGCAGCACAATGGATAGCACTCAGCTTTTGTCTTGGTGTATTGATAAATGTGACGTCACATGGCATTTTTCAATGCACACATTTGTATAAATTTATGTATTTACACAATCATATTTTATACAATTGTAATAGGTATATATGTATGTACATACATATATCATGCATCAATAGCATATGATGCTAAAATGATATCGATAATGATATCGATAAGAAAAATAGCTGGAGTGTGCGGGCACACTGTCTTGCACTCGCTTTACATATAAACAGCATATGCTGTCTCGCTCGCACATGGCATTCCATATGCAAATATTGAATTAAAACCAATTCTTTAATATCTTCCCTATTTAAGGCCTTAAGGGCCTTTAAGGCCTATCTCCAGCACTACGGAAAATTCCTGCCAGGAATATGCTAGTTATTTCGTTTGTGTGGAACGTAACTCTGTTCTTTGTAAACAGTGTCAATTGTGAAATTTCAAATTAAAATCTAATGATGAACTGATTGTTTTGGTGGCAGCATATATTGCTGGAAAAAAAAGGAAGAGGTAAAGCGCAAACGGAGGCGCCACAAATGTTGGGTGAGCTTTTACTATCTGCACAATTAACATATATAATGCGAGTATACCCAAGGGAATATAGCGGCACTGTTGAAATTGAAAGCCCGGCAGATACTAATGCTGAAGCCTTTCGTGGTCGGTACAGAATTACCCCAAATTTTAAAGAAACCATGTAAAAGAATGAACTCTGCAGTCGGGTCGGTACCTTGCCAAAATCAATCTGCTGGTGTGCGCCAATAATTAAGAATTTTATTAGTAATTTCCATTTTTCTTTATTTAGTATTATCATGCTGCTGCAGCTTCATGTATAGAAGATTTGTAATTTTTTTTTGTTTTGCACTCAGTTTTGGCTTCATATCTGACTTGTTCACAATTCGCTTCCAAAATAATTGTAAACTATACATATATTCCTGAGCTGTGTGTCAGTTGTTCTCTCAGTCCACACACGCTATCGATATGCCAACTATCGATACAAATTTGTGGATTTCGTTGAAGTTGCTGGATACACAAGCAACGAAAACGTAAACTAAAAATTCCTGGCACACTTTTTTTTATATGAAGTTTGACAGGAATTTTTATTTTCCGGGGTGCTGGATACCCAGCTTAAACACATAAATTGGATCTTTTTCGGAGCACATTCAGTGCTTTCTAAGAACTAGCTCATAAAAAGCTTTTATGTATGAGCAAATTCTGAACTAAAGTAAGTAAGTCAAAGCGACGATGAAAATAACGGAATGCAGATTTATGCGATAAGCAACACGATGGACAATTTACAAATTGTCCATTTAGTTAGTGGAATACGCACGTGCAAAGTATACGTGATTAGTAAAGTTTTGGTGAAAAGTGGTTAGTAATAAAATTTGTAAGCAATAAGTGTCCAAAAATCAAGCCGCAATAAGTGTAAAAAAATAATGAATGCGCTTATGGCCAAAAATCGACTCTGTAGTGAGTCTTTGCCAACAGAACTTTGCGTGGTTAATGAACCAATATCGAATTCCGGATTTAATTTGGAGCAAAGTTATATAGATAATGATGGATACTCAAGATAATGACGATAACAGTGACCATTCTGAGGATTCAGAGTGTGAGATCAAATCTCTGGGCAGTTGCATTCAATATTTCGAGCTCTGCTTTAAATGAGCTGCGTATTGCACCTGACTTGCCATGTAATTCCAGAACTTTAAAGAGAACTCCAAAAGATGGTTGTTGTGTCACAATGGACGACGGTGAATAAATACACTATGGAATCGCTGATTGTTTAACAGATTTTTTTGAAAAGATTCTTTCTATGAAAACGCAATGTATATTAATGTAAATATTGATGGTCTGCTACTATTTATAAGTTTTAGAATGCAGACATGGCCAATATTAATTAATATTCATAAAACTTCCCCTGTATTGCTAGCAGGTCAGGCATGAATGACTTCACCGAACAGTTTTTAAGCAGTGGCAAGCATTCAACGGAATCGACAACATCGGCGAATGAAGTTGAAATGTCGAATCCAACCTTTACCCAGCTGAATTCCAGCAATGCATATCCTTCTACTTCCAGTAAGTATATTTATGAAAAAAAATGTTTAATGACAAAGTTAATTTTTACATTTCCAGATTTGCTGCAGGTTATCTACGACGAGATACTAAAATTAAATATAAACGTTGAAGGTATAAAATAATCTCCTTGGAATTTGAGGCCATAACTAAGCCATATTGTTTTAGATCTTAAGGAACGCTTCATTAAATTGAAAGCTGAAAATCAAAAGGTCCAAACTCGCCAACTTACTGAGGTGATATCAAAACGAAAGCTTGCACAAGGAAATAAATTACATTTGCTGCTACCACCAAAGGAAGAACTAACAAATTCTCCAGAATTGTGTGAACAACTGGTAAGACTAACTCGAATCGCTCCTTGATTATTGCCAAAATAATGCAGTCGTTTTCTCTATTGTTTTTTTTTATTTATAGGAAGAAGAAATGTGTAATTACAATATTTCCGATCCAGCGAAATTTGTACGCACAATCTGAAAGAAAATTTTTATAGATGAGACTGCTGCTAAGTATTCGTGGAAGGGGACCAAAACAAAAAAAGTGTGTTCTTCGCATGGCGTTGACAGCAGCACTTCGAAGTAATTAATACATTTGATAAATTTTCAGTCGACGAAATGCAATTCGTCGCTGTATGCAGCAAATGGTTTCAGACTGCCACTGATAGGATTAAGTATTATAAAAAAAAAATTTATAAAATACCACTTAAAAATTAATGTTTAAGGTTCCATATTTTCTTAATTTTGTTAGTTGTTAAGTCAAATGTAAATACATTATTAAAAAACTAAAATTAATTTCGTTTTAGTCTATTATTTATTGCTCATTTTGCAAATAAATCTGCACTTCAAGAATCTGAAAAGAAGCTTTCAGGAGGCGATTCAAGTGCCTAAAAAAGCAACATTTATGTGCCTTTTCTGAGAGTTTTCAATGCTTTATTGGGAGGGTAAAAGCACTTATAACTGTGTCAAAAAAGAATCGGATTAGAAAACTTTATTGTTTTTATATATATGTTTAGGACTGTCTCTTACATTTTGACCAAATTATGTCAAAGTCGGATAACTATATCATATATCTGCCATAGGGACAATCGGATGCAAATTAGTATGCAAAACTTTTTTGTTTCTTAAGATATCGGATGCAACTTAACCTTTAGTATTAAAAATGTTATTGTTTCTTAAGATATCTCAACCAAACTCATACTAGAGGTTAACATAACTAATTTGAATTTCCGGTCGAAGCGAGCAGGGGGCGAAGCGAGCAGGGAGCGGAGCCCCCTAGTATAAAACTCTTTGTCCTGACTCACTGACACATCAACGTGCACGCCAAACGGCTCAAAGTAAAAAGCTGAAATTTTCCGACAACATGGATAAGACAATTTCATCGTGCAATAAGACGGCGTTTTCCACCTGTAAGTGCCTCAATTTGAAGGTCATAGAATCGTTTTATAAAAAACTTGTTTGCTTATTAAGATATCCCAACCAAATTTGCAGATTGTATGTTTGGGACTGTCTGTTACATCGGCATCACAATAAATGTATCGTGCAAAAAGATTGATACCTGATTTTTTTGTGCGAACCCTGAAAAGAGATTTTTCACAATCATTTTAAAAATCCAGTTGGCTGAAATAATAAAAAGCGATCATATAATTCAGTAAGTTCTGATTACTGATCCATCACAGGGGGCGGAGCCCCTAATATAAAATAAAAATCTAAAATAACTTTTGTTTTTAATTTTTCTTGAAAAAATAAGTGTTATTTCGTAACTTTTAAATAAAAATTAAAATTTAATTATTATTTAACATTTTATTAATAAATTTTATTAAAAATGATTTATATTATTATGTAAATAGTAAATATTAGTTTTTTGCTGATTTCGCTTATTATGACTAACGTACATATGTATGTATTTTGGTGTATTCCATATTGCCGTAACGTATTTGCTTCACATTGGTGATTCCAGATATACTGGAACGTAAACATAAAATGTAAACAAATCATGACACATTGGCCGGCTACAAATCTAAACTCCCCACGTGGTGAAATGCAAAAGTCCAGGAAGGAAGCTGCTGTTCAACTTCGTCGATTTTGCTGCTTCCAACTGGTACACAGAGCGAAAAAATCAAGTACTTCTAAGATTGAACTTACTAAAGTCGAGTATGTCAATTTTATTTCATATTTTAAAACGTACTTTATTTAAGTGCAATTCGAACATGATCTGTCATTCAGTTAGCCTAAAAGCAAGTGAAGACTGATTACAGAAATTCTTCTGTTCAATGGAGACTTTATTTTTCAGGGACCGTCGAAGTGCTCATTATACCGGACAGGCAAGTACCATTAGGAAATTCTAAGCTTGAAAAAAAAAAAAATAATAACTAAAGATCATGATTTAAGATTTTTCGAAATTATTATGTAACAGATCAAGTCGATCCTAAGTCCCGAACATATATAATAAATGTACGTACTCATTTCTAGTATTTCTACAATTTTACTTGATTCAAGATTTTTATAAAGATTGATAGAAACTGCTTAATGAATTTTTATGCACATTTTCAGTGATTCGTAATCATGTACATATATCAAGTAAGAGTTTAAAGAATCGCAAATACTTGACTTAGGGTAATTCGAACATAGTTTTTATTCTTAATTTTCTTTCTGTGTAGAAACTGTTGAACAGAAGCAGGTGCCGACGTTAACTTTCCAAAGCAGGAAGCTTTGCAAAAACTTTCAATTTGGCACACAGCCAGCGACAGCTCGTCGTATGCGCACGAACGGGTCATGCGTACTCGGGAACCGCACACGAAGGAACTCCACGAGGTAGCCTTGCATGGTGGTCTCGGACGCGAACTCGGACCCCGATTTAGCTGCCTCGAGATGGTTGTTGAACTTACTAAGCAACAGTTTTGTTTAAAACGTCAACACATGCGGTCGTCATGGCTTTGTTCGTTTTAGTCTTGTGGCCAGGTTTATGTCGAGTGTGAATTTTACGTGAGTTCCATGTCACGTTTCTTACAAGTGCAATTCATTTATACAACGTGTGTTTCGTGTGTATTTATTGAATTTTTTTTTTAATTTTTGTGATAAATTTTAGCAAGCGCCATCAGCTGCCAACCATACCAACACTAACCGCAGCTTACACTTAATACAGTAAAAACAAAAATTAATAAAAAGGTAAATCCAAGCAATTTTAGAATGGCATCAAGCACATTAACCGTCAATGTCTTTATAAAATGATATTAAGGTATTAAGGAATTTCTCCAAATCATAGTAAAATTAAGAGCCAAAATTATTGTAATTTGCACTCATTACAATCAAAAATACAAAACTCATACACACACACTGGACACCGCACATAAAATAAATACAGTACTATATACGCTGCTCGTGGCCTGAAGATTTTTAGTAAGCGCCGTTAACGATTCCCGCAATAAGCTCAACAATACATGCAACACATCAATGAGAGCAAATAAAGCCGTCGTGTAAAATATCTGACTAATCGTTTCTCGATTGAATTTTAAACACTGCCGTGAAACATCGGAACGAACGTGCATTCAAAATAAAAAATAAATTATTTGTATATTCTTACACTCAAAAATATATTCATGTGGTAAGCAAGGCTGCAATCCGGTTCTGAGCCGAACCTCACAGAACCGGTTTGGTTTGGGTTCTTAAGCAACTCGAACCGGATTAAAAACCGAGCCCTTGAAATTATTTATTTCCTTAATTAAAGGTTCGGTTTTTGGTTTGTTTCAAAAATGTTTCAAAATGTGCGTCGAATAAAGTACAACCACATAGTTTTTGTTTTTTTTGGAGATTTGGTTGATATCGGTTCATTATATATTATAGTTTAGTTTAAAAAACTGCGAAACGGAGCTCCCAAACTTAACATATTTTTATATTTTTAATATTTAATAAAAATCATAATATAATAAGTCATAATTAAAATTCTCTAATTAATTTGAACCATTTACAAAACTATAAAATATTTTTCTAAAAAATTTTATTGATTTGAAAGATTAAGTATTAATTACAACAATAACTAAGATTCAAACCCAAACCTTGAGTTCAGGGGGTATATAAGCGAAACGATTCTTTATATCTAAAAATAACTTATGCGCAGTGCCGAAAGCCAAAATATATTTTTTTAGAATAATTCGTGCGTTGAAATAAATATTGTTGTTCAGAAAATTGGATATCAGAAATTATGGGTTATGGAAATGTTTTCGTCGGTCCACTTTTACTTTGTTAAAAAGCTTTTTTTTATAAGACATCAGAAATTTTTGGAATTTCATATGCTTCTGACATTGATCGGACAGTCGTAGCAAATTTTACATTCTTCGTGTATATATTGCTAGTCGCCTTTTGCACACTACGTGTTGCTTTCGTCACTAGCGCGGACTGCCGTCCGCAGTGATGTGTGCATTGCGAAATGCCATCTGACGTCACATTTATCAATACAGCAAGACAAAAGCTGAGTGCTATTCATTGTGCTGCATGAGAGGACAAAAGATCATTTTCGAGCACTAGTGTTTGCTCGATGCCGAGCACTGAAAACTCCAATTTAGTAATTTTCTTAACCAGCTTGACAGAAAATGCTCCACTGAATTTGATTTAAATCGGCTTACAATATCACATAACTGTCATTAGAAATATAATTCGACAATTTAATACAACGGTCGCAAGGGCATCAAATCTTCGGCGTACCGAACAGCATATAAGACTATGGGTGCAGGGTATCCGACAGTCGAGTACACTCGACTGTAGCCGCACCTCACCGCAAGCGAAGCGAGCCGGGGGTAGGCGAGCAAAGCGAGCAGGGGCGGAGTCCCCTTGTTTTTATAATATATCAGAAATTTTTGGAATTTCATATACTTCTGACATTGTTACTTTTATAAAAATTTATCAATAAATGAAAATCAGCTGCAGGATGACCATAACAGTTTAATTCAATTAAACAAATTAAAGCCCTCATTGTCGGAAAACAAACAGTCTGGCAAGACTGGTTACATCTGCATAGCAAAAGCTAGTAGTTATGTGTTCTTATGTTAATTCTCAAGAAATTATAACTGTCTGGCAATACTGGTTATTCCTGCAACGCATAACCTATCAGTTAAAGCTGCCTGCTACAATACTTTATTGCTGCTGACATCTTTCAACTCAAAGTAAAATGTACCAAAAAAATTCTTTACAAAGTAAAAGTCTAGTGACTAAACCGTTTCCATGCCCCAAAATTTCTGAAATCCAATTTTGTGACGAACAATATTTAATTGAATACATAAATTATTTTGAAAAAAAAGTTTGGCATAGAGAAAGTAGGTAGCTGGATACCATACGCAGGTCAAGTTTGTTTCCAATTTTGGATGCCACGTCCCCTCCGCCCACAAATCACACAAAACGATTTACGGGCTCAAATTTTAAGATAGCACTTCTTAACTGGCCAAGCAGTTGAGATGTAAACCCAATAAACGACCTGAAAGTTTCAAAACGATTGACCCATAAATAGGAACATATTAGAGAATTGGTATTAATTCAATATGTGCATATGCAATGTTTTTTTATATGTAAAGCGAGCGCAAGACAGTGTGCTTTGCTTATCGACATTATCGATATCATTTTAGCATCATATGCTATCGATGTATGATATATGTACATACATACATACTTATTACAATTGTATAAAATATAATTGTGTAAATACATAATTTATACAAATGTGTGCATTTCAAAATGCCATGTGACATCACATGTATCAATACAGCAAGACAAAAGCTGAGTGCTATCCATTGTGCTGCATGAGAGGACAAAAGATCATTTTTGAGCACTACTGTTTGCTCGATGCCGAGCACTGAAAACTCAAATTAATAATTTTCTTAACCAGCTTGACAGAAAATGCGTCTGGTGAGGTCTTATACAACCCACTGAATTTGATTTAAATCGGCTTACAATATTACATAACTGTCATTAATAAATATATGTCGACAATCTAATACAACGCTCGCAAGGGCATCAAATCTTCGGCGTACCGAACAGTATATAAGACTATGGGCACAGGGTATCCGACAGTCGAGTACACTCGACTGTAGCGGTACCTCACCGCGAGCGAAGCGAGCCTGGAGTAGGCGAGCGGAGCGAGCAGGAGGCGGAGCCCCCTGTTAGTCTAACTACGGTTCATGTCAAATGTGAAGTCTCTGGCCTTATATTAAGAGTTTATGCCAAAATGTCGGACTTTTTTACAACAGTGCATGGTGGTCCAGACGCCAGACAACAATATTTTTTTCTAATAGAGAACTATTTGGGGCATTTGAAAATCATAGCGCTGCAATATAAATTGTAGCCCTGCGATTTTACAAAGCCTTGAAATTCAACGAATATTTTAACGCATGCTTCACTTTGTTTCTTTTGCAAATAAGAGCACATTTCAAATCGTTATTGCGAAAAATCTACGTCGAATTTTGAAGTAAATCAAAATGGAAAACAAAGTTAATGGTATCTTTATTATAAGTGCCATCATGCATTACTTGTTTTATGTGATTTGTCTTTGTTATATGTGCTTATGTTAAGTGTTTAGCAATTCTAACCTAAAACTTGTTGTCTTCCACGGAAGAAATATTCCTATGGCAGCTATATGATATAGTGGACCGATTTGAACCAAATTTCGCCAAGATGTATAAGACCAACTTAAATGAATATTATGTTAAATTGGCTAAGATATCTTAATAAACAAAAAAGTTTTTCATACTAAAACATACTAAAACCCCTTTATCTCATGACCCAGATACCAAAGTCGTAGTAAGCAATTTTGTTACTAAAGACTATACCTTTCGATCGGTATATAACTCGATCTGCTCGGACAGTCGTAACAAATTTTCCATTCTTCCTGTATAATATTGTAAGTCACTTTTCCACACTTTGTGCTGCTTTCGGACTGCAGTCCGCAGTGATAAATAATTTCTTCGGTTTCGAAATTAAAGCTCTCGATTGAGCACATTGAGCCCACTAAAATCTGGCAAAGAAGGGTACAATGTGTTGGCAGAATGTATGTAACTGGGAGAAGGAGACGTGGCAGACCCCATAAAGTGTATATATTATTGATCAGTATCAACAGCCGAGTCAATTTAGCCATGCCCATCTATTTAAGCGCGTCGATATTAGAAACCGTAAGAGCTAGAGGCTTCACATTTGATGTGTAGGAACCTGTATACCGGACGCAGGTCAAGTTTGCTTATATTTTTGGATCGGACCACTATATCGTATAGCTGAAATAGGAACAATTCAAATTTAATTCAGAGCATTTTCATCAGGCTTAGATGTAATGTAATCATGACTTTAAGCAATTCAAAATGTTTCAAGATATTCAAAGCCAAAAACAATAAAATTTAATTTCAAATGTCTTCGTGGAAAAAGCTGAATTAACTGAAAAGCTTGGATTAAAGGTGGACTTCCCAAAACACAATTATGGAAATACCAACGATGGAAATACGTCCATTAGATTTTATAAAAACTTTGAGGTGACCTCTCAAATCACAAGTGTTCACAATGACAATATTAAAAGGTTGGCTATTATCCTTAATGTCATAAATTCTAAGGAAATAATAAATAGCTCAAAACCCTTGATGAACATGCATCAAAAACATAGCAACTTTTGACTTAAATGTACTCTGATATGCTACTTACTTGAACGGTTCATAGGATATTGGCTCATGACAAAGACATTAAATACCAATATGTACCAGTTGTAGAGTTGTCCGAAGAGGCACACGAATGCAAAAATAAGGACTTCAAAAGTTACTACGCACAAATAATCGCAAGATTTCACGGAAGAGACATAATGAAGACCTTTTGCAATATGCTGGAGGCCTCTTTAGATCCATTTTTTTCATCCTTTTGATATGTTAGATCACGAAAAGATAGGTATAGCTCCGAAATGTTAAGTTTATTTCTTAAAAACACTCAATAATGTATACTCGATCTTTTTCTTTTAAATTTATTGTCATCAGTTTCTCGTTTAAGTGACTAGCAGTAATTTGTTATCATCTACGCTTTTTTTATAGTAGCAATTTCGTGGTGAAACCGTTCACGATGTTCGTCGCATAACTGGCCGAGATTATCTGGAAAGAATTTTAAACGGTAATGCAAAAAATAAATTTGTATATATGTACATGTTGCGGCCCATGTACGCCCTTAAAAATATTTTTGTTACTGTAACATAGTCGGCGCTCCTGTTATTGCCAAGAAAATGATCAAGGAGCGCAATATAACTTTCACTAGCTCGTTTCTCAGTACGGTCCAATTTGGTGTGGAAATTGTCCCTTTCCATAAGCTTTAGAATCTTTAATCCGATAAGGACGATCAAATGCTGACAGCAATTTAAAAAATAAACACATGCCTTTATTTTTTCTTCACTTAGTCGTGGCTTTTTTCCTAAAAAGTTGAATAACTTAATCAAACATTACTCGATTTTAATAAATAATGTGCAGAAGACGCCAAACTGCATACCAAAAGTAGATAGTCATATACAAATTTGATATCTTAATTTTCGTTCGAAGTACAGTAAAGTCGCAAAAAACTGAAAAAATCCATATATTTTTCCATGTAGCTCCCTCATTTTTTTTCCGAGATTGCAATGTTTTTCAACGACGTATTACACACTATTTTAGGATTCATAGTTTAAAACTTATGATGTTTTAGCTCAATCAACCTCGAAAATACTGTTTATTTAACTACTGTTACATTTAACTATATCTACAGCCTACTCTATGTCGCATCCCAGAAGTTTTTAGACTGTAGCACCGTGTAATAGACGACTTACATTACAATATGAAGCTTAAAACTTTGTGAATTTTTGCTATTGGTTTTTTTACTAAGAGAGTTTATATTAGACTAAAAAATTTTTTTGGCCTCGCTTGAACAAAGTCTGGCTACGCTCATGAGTAAGAAATTTAAATTTGCAAACGAAATAATAAAAAATTTTAATTAAACAATTCTAAATTTTATTTATTATTTAAAATATTAAAGTTATTTTTGGGTATACAGAATCGTAACCTTTTTGTGGCAAACTTTTTTTTTTAAATTCATATTAAATTTCGTTCGTCACAAAATTGGATATCAGAAATTTTGGGGCATTATGTATATTAACCTAAATTAAGACAATTCCGTACTCCATTTATAGTACCCACATTATTATTATTTTTTTTTTTTGAGTTCTCATATCGTGATTAACCTATTGTTATGCACAGTTTGTTTTATTACACATAGTAGTTGTGCCTCCATGGATTTTGGTGCTACTGTTGCCAGTTGCAGTGATATAATATTTATTTTTGTTTGCGTAACCGTTGTCATTGCTATCGCCCATAGTTGTTAATATTTCAATCAGCAGTCGTTTATGTTCCTCATACTTCATAACACGCATTTGCATTGCCGTACTTGATGCCCTTGAAGAGCGCTGTATTAAATTTTCGAATGATTGTTCCAGTGACAGTTATATGATACAGTGGTCTGATTTTAGCCAAATTTGGGCAGGCCAACTTTAATGCATATTCTGTCAAATTGGATGAGATATATTAATAAACAGAAAAGTTTTTCAAAATAAAACTTAATTTTTGACCGATCGTTTCTATGACAGCTACATTATATAGTGGACCGAATTGAACCAACTTTAGTCAGGGTGTATAAGACTAACCTGGATACTAATTCTGTAAGATTGGTTGAGATATTTCAGAAAACAAAAGAGGTTTTCATACTAAAACTCAATTTTCGGCCGATCGTTCCTATGGCAGCTATACGATATAGTTCACTGATTTGAACCAACTCTGGTCAGGATGTAAAGGACCAACCCATATACTTATTATGTAAGGTTGGCTACGATATCTTAGAAAACAAAAAAGTTTTTAATACTAAAACTTAATTTTCAGCCGATCATTCCCATAGCAGCTATATGATATAGTGGTCTGATCCAAAACCAGAAACAACCTTTATCTGCGTACGGTATCCAGGAACCTACATACCGAATTTGAAGTCTCTAGCTCTTAGAGTCTCTGATATCGACGCGTTGAAACCGACGGACAGGCAGACGGACGGATGGACAGACGGACGGACATGACTAAATCGACTCGGCTGTTGATACTGATCAAGAATATATATACTTCAGGGGGTTTGCCACACCTCCTTCTGCCTGTTAAATACATTCCAACGAAACCATTATACCCTTTTTTGCCCATTTTTAATGGACACAGGGTATAAAAAAATAAATGAAATATGTGAATGAGTGACAGAAAAAATCGTTTTTAATATTTTTGTAAAGAATTTTTTTAATGATAATAATGCACTTATTTGTACTGCGCTCTTCTTCTTCGAGGTAACATCAGTTTTATTGATTGGAAAACCGTGGCTGTAGCTCGCTGTGGCTAACTCTGTATAAATTATTTAGAGAATTGATTACCAATGCATCCTGTGAGAGTGCCATAATAGCGTGATGTTGCTGGACTTAGTAATATTCCAACAAAGTTGAAAATAGTCTAATTTTAAAGCTTTTTGTAAACATTGCTGATATAAAAAGGGAGCTCCGCCCCCTGCTCAATTCGCTTGCGGTGAGGTGTCGGATATCCTGAGCATAGGCACTTAGATGACGCCCGGCACGCAGAAGACTTGATGCCCTTGAAGAGCGCTGTATTAAAGTTTCGACGCGTTCAAACAGACGGACAGACAGGCAGACGTACAGGCGGGAATAGATTTATCGACTCGTCTGTTGATGCTGATCAAGAATATATATACTTTATGGGGTCTGCCACGCCTCCTTATGCCTGTTACGCACATTTTTTTTGAAACAAACTTAATAGACCCCTGTACTTTTTTTAAGTACGGGGTCTAAAAAGGGGTTCCACCCCTGCTCGCTTCGCTCGCGGAGAAGTGCGGCTACAGTCGAGTGTACTCGACTGTCGGATACCCTGAGCCGACCACTGAGATGCTGTTCGGCACGCAGAAGACTTGATGCCCTTGAAGAGCGCTGTATTAAATTTTCGACTGATTGTTGCAATGACAGCTATATGATATAGTAGTCTGATTTGAACCCATTTTCGGTCAGGATGTATTAGACCAACTTAAATGCTTATTCTGTCAAATTCGTTGAGATATCTCAGAAAACAAAAAAGTTGTTCATACTGAAATTTAATTTTTGACCGATCGTTCATATGGCAGCTATATTTATTATTTAACGTCGACTAAAAGCAGTCAACAGAAGAAGTAATTAAATATATTTTATATAAAATTATAAAACTAAAACGTAAAATTAAAAAGATTAAATTACATTATAAAAAATTTTAATTAATAACTGAAAATATAGAAAATAATTTAAGTTTAAGCTGGGGGTATTCAAAAATGTATTAATTGATCCAACACTTGATGCAAGGATTCGAGAAAACCCAGAAAAACCCAATCAGATCAATAGTGATCATTGGCGTTAGTTGTAATACGAGTATATTTACTGTAAGTATCATTGTTAGTATGATAAGGAATTTCTCAAAAAGTATATGAAAATAGGGGACTTTATGGAAGGGAGAGAGAGTTCTGTGGAAATTACGTGGTAAAGGCTATTATAATATGTGCACAAAACCCGAAAGGAACTGTGCAAAGCGTAATCAGTCGTGCAAGTAGACAGGGATAAGGGCTGGTAATTGACAATTGAGGCGTCCTAAACTAGATTCAATCTCGCCGCTAATCAGTTTATGAAGTAAGAGAGTTATTCTTCGGTTGACCAACGACGGAAGATTGATAAGATGAAGCCTACTTGAGTACGATGGTAAACGAAGATCAGAGTCCCAATTTAAACCACGTAAGGCAAGAGCAAAAATTGCTTTTGAACTGATTCAATTCGATCCTGATTTATATGATACTGCGGGCACCAAATGCCCCAAATGAACAGTATTCCAGGATAGGACGAACTAATGAGACATAAGGGAGTTTATTAATGAAAGGATCATCAAATTCTTTCGACCAACGTTTGATGAATCCAAGTACCCCCTTGGCTTCATTAACAATGGTGGAGATGTGGAAATTAAAGTTCAGTTTGCAATCGAATAGAACTCCAAGATCTTTCACAGAAGACATACGTTGCAACGGGGTGTTGTCAATCGTCGAAATCAAACTTAAAAAGGCGGGAGGAAAACCTATACAATCAAGTTTGTATAGTAAGAGGTCATGGTTCACAGAGTCAAAGGCTTTACTGAAGTCAGTGACATCCGTTTGCTTTTTCTCTAGAAATGCTTCATTTACCAGAGAGGTAAACTCAAGCAAGTTGGTCGTAGTGGACCGACCCTTTACAAAGCCGTGCTTTGCAGGGAAAATAATTGACTTACAGAAATGTTGCAAAGAAGAAACAAGGATTTTTTCAAATAGTTTAGCGATGACTAATAACTTTGCAATGCCTTTGTAATTCGAAATATCAGATTTACCACCTTTTTTTGTGGAGAGGAATGATATAAGATTCTTTCCAAACATATGGAAAGATTGAAAATTCAAGGCATATATTAAAATGCTTTAGCAGCGGTGCAGCTAAAGAAGAACAGCACTTCCTAAGGACACAACTAGGAATGTTGTCAGGTCCAGGACAGAAAGAAGTTTTTAAAGAACTAATAGAAGAGACAACGGTATTATATGAAACATAGGGAGAAAACATAGGGTAAGAAGAAAATATAGTATAAGGATAAGGATAAGATGAGTTGGGGAGAGGGAAGAGTAGGTTGATTGGAAAAAGTTAGCAAAAAGATCAGCGGCTGCAGAATCGTTGATGGCTTTATCTAGTCCAAGCAAAAAGAGGAAGGTAAATTTTGAGATTTACGCTTCAAGCTAACAAATTTATGGAATTGTTTAGGGTCACGGGTAAACTGTCTTTTGCAGCGAGCTAGATAGTTCTCATAGCAAAGAGAGTTTAAAAGGGCAAAGTTTGACTTGACTATTGTGTAAGTAGACCAGTCAAGACATGAACCAGACTTCTTATATTTTGTATACCCTGTGTCCATTTTTAATGGGCAAAAAAGGGTATAATGGTTTGGTTCGAATGTATGTAACAGGCAGAAGGAGGCGTGGCAGGCCCCATAAAGTATATATATTCTTGATCAGTATAAACAGCCGAGTCGATATAGCCATGTCCGTCCGTCCGTCTGTCTTTCTGTTTGTCCGTCCGTCTGTCTGTCCGTCTGTTTGAACGCGTCGATCTCAGAAACTATAAGAGCTAGAGACTTCAAACTTGGAATGTAGGTAGCTGGGTACCATACGCAGGTCAACTTTATTTCCAATTTTTGTGCCACGTCCGCTCCGCCCACAAATCACACAAAACGATTTACAGGCTCAAATTTTAAGATAGCACTTCTTAACTGACCAAGCAGTAGAGATGTAAGCCCATTAAACGACCGTGAAAGTTTCAAAACGATTGACCCATAAATAGGGAAGATATTAAAGAATTGGTTTTAATTCAATATTTGCATATGCAATGCAATGTGCGAGCGAGACAGTATATGTTTGTTTATATGTAAAGCGAGCGCAAGACAGTGTGCCCGCACACTCCAGCGATTTTGCTTATCGATATCATTTTAGCATCATATGCTATTGATGTATGATATATGTCCATACATACATACTTATTACAATTGTATAAAATATAATTGTGTAAATACATAAATTTATACAAATGTGTGCATTGCAAAATGCCATGTGAGGTCACATTTATCAATAGAAGCTGAGTGCTATCCATTGTTCTGCATGAGAGGACAAAAGATCATTTTCGAGCACTACTGTTTGCTCGTTGCCGAGCACTGAAAACTCCAAATTAATAATTTTCTTAACCAGCTTGACAGAAAATGCATCCGGTGGGGTCTTATACAACCCCACTGAATTTGATTTAAATCGGTTAACTATATCACATAACTGTCATTAGAAATATTAGTCGACAATTTAATACAACGCTCGCAAAGGCATCAAATCTTCGGCGTACCGAACAGCATAGAAGACTATGGGCACAGGGTAGCCGCACATCACCGCGAGCTAAGCGAGCAGGGGCGGAGCTCCCTTGTTTTATTATGTGAGTGTTATATCAAAAAAAAAATTGTATGTGATTTTGTTTGAAATTGATCAATTGACAAGCCCAAAAAAAAATAGACGAATAGTATAACATTTGAGGGATTCTCTGACAAGATAATGCCAAAATTCATAAAATGACAGAGTGCAGCATTTTTTGTCGCTGGGTGAGCCTGTTACATAAATTCACCCAAACACGTAATACCATGTTTTGACCATTTTTAATGCGCTTTGGATAGGACCACATATAGCTGCCATAGCAACGCTCGTTCGATTATCAAGTTTTAGTATTAAAAAAACTTTTTGCTTACTGAGAAATCGCAACCAATCTGAAAGAATTGGTTGGTCCTATACATCCTGACCAAATGTGATTAAAATCGGATTACTATATCATCATTATGATTTGATATATTTTCTTTTTGGATTCATACGGAAGAACTGACATTTTTTTTAAATGGCAAACGCCGGTATATATACCATTTAGTTACTCGGTTAAATATTGTATTTTACGAGAACTTACAAGTATATTATGTTTTATGTGCATTACATATTTTGCAAATTGGATAACAGCAATATGTAAAACAGCTACTCTGCCGACTCTCTGAATTGGACTTGCTTCAATTGAATGGATCAAATTTGATATTTTCGAAAACGTTTGTTCTGCACATTAAATCACTGCGGACGGCAGTCCGCGCTAGTGACGAAAGCAGCACGTAGTGTGCAAAGGATACTAGCAATATATACACGAAGAATGGAAAATTTAATACGACTGTTGGTCAGGTCGAGTTATATGCTGATCGAAAGGTATAACTAACAAACGCATACTAAGACTTTTGGTAACTCACCTGGTTCGTAAGATATGAGGTTGTAAGTGGGAGGGGAAAAATATTAATGATTGCAGCCGTAGTGGGGCCGTTGGATCCTTTTGGTTAAATTTTATAATTTTCAAATTCGTATCAAAAATACGCTTTGAATGGTATCTCGATCATTTTAATTTGACATTTGGTTCAAAAGACATATTAATTTGAAGTTTTTAATGGCCTTCTCAAAATAAAATGAAAAAACAGTTTCTCTGTTTGTTTGTATCAAAGCGCTAAAAAAAATGCTTAGATTTGATGATGAGGAAATATTTCTATCAAAAGTCAAGAAGCTTTTGTTCCACGAATTTAGCGGGAAATAGCTAAAACCCGATAAATTTGAAACACCTATTGTTTCTAATCCGAAGAAGATACAGATGTGTTCTGTATGTCGTTAGAAAGGTATTTTAGAGGTTTTTTGGACGTACCTTTGAATTGCAAAGTGCTCAGGTAAAATGCTACAGGTGAAAAAAACCTTTTTGGCTTATATTTTGGAGAATTATTCGAAAACGGCTCTAAAGATTTTTATTAAATATATTGTAATAGTTACGTAAAATTTCGCGACTTTTGATATGACATATATCTTTCAGCCATAAGCTTTGGAAGATATGACCGTTAACTGAATATATACATTTTACATGTATTTACTATACTAATTAGAAAATCAAGCTTTAGCTTTAGTACGAAAAACTTTTTTGTTTCTCAAGATATCTCAACCAATTTGACAGAATATGCATTTAAGTTAGTCTTATACTTTATGTCTAAATATAGTTCAAATCGGCCCATTCTATCATATAGCTGTCATAGGAACGATCGGTAATAATCAAGTTTTAGTATGAAAAACTTTTTTGTTTATTAAGATATCTTAGCCAATTTGACTTATTATTCATTTAAGTTGGTCTAATGCATCCTAAGCAAATTTTCAAATCGGTCCACTATATGGTATAGCTGCCATAGGAATGATCGGTCAAAAATCTAGTTTTAGTATGAAAAACTTTTTTTCAAATCGGCCCACTATATCATATAGATGCCTTTCGAAGGTGCCGACTGGAAATGGCGCTACAGTGTTCTTGACCAATGTCAGGTGGCACTCAGCAAAGATAAAGGGTCGAAACTATATGCCCTGGTTTTATAATTGCCAGTTACATGGGATCGACTCTTGGTCTTGGTACTAAGGTATATTTCTAAAAACACTTACACCTTTTGGAAAGTTTCAATGTCAAAAGCATAAGCAATTGCAAAACTTTCTGATATCACATAAAAAACCTCTACACGAAGTAAAAGTCTAGTGACGAAAGCGTATTCTAGCACATTGCGCAAAAAAGTTCACGATTCTTTATACCTAAAATTATCTGTAATGCGCTGTGCCGAATGCCAAACAATTTTTTTTTTATTTTAGAATAATTCATATATTAAATGTAATAAATTTCGTCACAAAATTGAATATCAGAAATTTTATGGCTAGAATACGCTCGTCACTAGACTTTACCTCGTGTAGAGGGTTTTTTTATCACTGCGGACGGCAGTCCGCGTTAGTGACGAAAGCACCACGTAGTGTGCAAAAGTGACTAACAATATTATACAGGAAGAATGGAAGATTTGCTACGAATGTCCGAGCAGATCGAGTTATATACCGATCGAAATGTATAGTCTTAACTTAAAAATGACAAAAATGCATACTAAGACTTTGATATCTCAAATGGTTCATGAGATAGGGGGGTGTAAGTGGGTGGTGCAAAATTTTAAATGATTGCAGCGGATGGGGCCGCTGGAGGTTTTCAGTAAAATTAGTTTTGTTTTTATTATTTTTATCAAAAATACGCTTCGAATGATACCTTAATCGTCCAAATCCGACAACTGGTTCCAAAGATAATCAATTTTGAAATTTTCAGTGAACTTTCCAAAATGAAAAAAAGTCAAGAATGTTGTCCGTTGGTTTGTTTGCATCAAAGCGTTGAAAAAGCTTTAATCTTTTGATGAGGAAATATTCCTTATCGGAAAAATAAAAATGTTTGTTCTACGACTTTTTGACGAACAATATTAAATTAAATTAATATATAAATTATTAAAAAAAGTTTGGCATTTGGCACAATGCGCAAAAAGGTAACAATTATTTATATCTAAAAATAACTTTTATGCGCAGTACCGAATGCCAAACTTTTTTTTTTTAAGAATTTATATATTAAATTAAATATTGTTCGTCACATAATTGTATATCAGAAATTTTGTGGCATGAAGAGGGTTTCGTCACAAGACTTTTACTTCGTTAAGAAGTTTTTTTTGTTTAATTTACGTGCACACTTCCACGGACGTTTCCAAACGGGCGTGGCTATATCGACCTGGCTTGTCCTCCTGATGAAGAATTGAAATACTTTATGAAGTCTGTCCCGCTGACTTCCATACCTTACACATTTCTGTACAAAATTATAAAAATATTGTTTGGTTTGCATCTGCAAACTTCTCCTTCTCCAACTAAACTCCTCGTATCGTTTCCAACTAAATGAAATTATTGTCTGTTTTTGGATCTGCACACTGCGGATGCAGATGCAAAAGTCTGTCGCTACCGAAAAGTCTTTCCATATTTGTCAAGCACAATTTCAAGAGGGGGTCACATAATGGAAATGGAAACTCGTTACCATCCTTTGGCTCGGTAAGGTCTTTGCTCGCTTTATATATATACATGTATTTTACTTGTGTGTATTTATTTATTTACGTGGCCTAGGCTAGTCGATGGGCCAGGTCCAGTTCGTTGCAGTTGGCCGCCTGGGAAAAGAAGAATATTGAAATGGCTGAAAAAATGTATTTCCATGCCGTTGGCCACTTTTTCTTTTTTGCTGAATTTCTGCAATGTGTCAGCCCTGTCATGCATATTAAAATTAAAAAAAAAACGTATATTTATTTTTGCATATTCATTATTAAAAACTTTTGGTTTACAATTTTAAAATGTTATAAGAAACAAAAAACTACTTTACGAAGTAAAAGTCTAGTGACGAGAGCCTTTTCAGAAGTTTTTAAATTTCAAATGTTTCGGACATCGCTACTTTAATAGAAGATTATCAATATGCTTACTCCAAATTTAATCATGGATGAGGTGTCAGTTTAGTTAAGATATATAAAAAAGTTTCCTCAGATATATCTCTAGGCGGAGTTTTGTCGTCTTAAAATAACATAAGTCCATGCGGAGATATGTCACTTTAATATTGGCGGAGATAAAAAAAATTTAAATTTTTGTAGTATTTCGTAACGTACTAATTTTCTAAAACTTAATTTTTAAAAACATTTAATTATTTATACTATTTAAATTTAGTTTTTATTATAAATTTGGAATGACAAAATAAAATGCTTACTTACTATTAGATTTCAATAATAATTCAAAAGGTATAACTAACAAACGTGTACACTAAGACTTTTGGTAACTCACCTGGTTCGTAAGATATGGGGTTGTAAGTGGGAGGGGAAAAATTTTAATGATTGCAGCTAGTGGGGCCGTTGGATCCTTTTGGTTAAATTTTATAATTTTCAAATTCGTATCAAAAATACGCTTCGAATGGTATCTCGATCATTAGACCCCGTACTTAAAAAAAAGTACAGGGGTCTATTAAGTTTGTTTAAAAAAATGTGCGTAACAGGCAGAAGGAGGCGTGGCAGACCCCATAAAGTATATATATTCTTGATCAGTTCTTGGTCTGTCCGTCCGTCCGTCCGTCCGTCCGTCTGTATGTAAATCGAGATCTCAGAGACTATAAGAGCTAGAGACACCAAACTCTGTATCTAGGTTCATCTATATTGCAAGCAGATCAAGTTTGTTTTAGAATTTTGCCACGCCCCCTTGAACGCCCTAAAATCCAAATTTAAAATTTCATTTCTAAATTACAAGAACAATTTGAAAGCGAGAAACTGTAGATTTTCCACAGATGAAGCGTAAATAGTCCACGATCTGTGTAGAATAATAAGTTAAGCTGTTTAATTGTATGAGGGTTGGCAATAATCATAAATTAATTGCAGAAAAATGCTGTTAACAAAGCTGCAATTTGGCAGATAAATGTTACAGAGCTCCGTGGCGTACTGTGCTAAGTCGCTGAATTCATCTAATTTTATGCTATCGCGCAGGTCGAAGG
>JAWNLU010000609.1:0-21668 GCA_035042165.1 Drosophila kuntzei | reverse complement strand
CAACTAACTCTAATACTTCTATCAATACTAATAAACATACTAATACTCATTGATCTGATTGGGTTTTTCTGGGTTTTCCCAATCCTTGCACAAATGTTGGATCATCATTTTTGAATACCCCCAGCTTAAACTTAAACTTAAATTTATATTTTTCTTTTTCAGTTAAAAATTAAAATTTATTATATTATTTAATTTTTAATTTTACTTTTAGTTTTACAATTTGATTTAATATTTAATTAATCACTTCTGTCGACTGCTTTTAGTTGAGGTTAAATAAATAAATACAAATACAATAAATACAAATACTACGCTTTGCACAATCGCTTTCGGGTTTTATGCGTTAATTATAATAAACTTTATCATTTAATTTCAAGCAATCTCTCTCTCCCCCTTATTAAAGCCTCTATTTTAATTACCTAAGGTAAATCTCTGATCTCATTGGGTTGTGATAAGGACTTTAGCTGTGCTAAAACCTCACCCTTCAGATCAGAGATCTACCTTGTTTTGGCATTTGATATATTTTTTATTTTCATATTGATCTGTTTGGGTTTTTCTGGGTTTTCCCATTCCTTGCAACAAATGTTGGATCAATTATTAATTTTGTATTCCCCAGACATAATCGTTTTTTCGTTTCAGCTTATAATTTATATTTATTATTAATTTAATTATTAATTTTTAATTTAATTTTTATTTACACTTAATTTTTCCTTTGGCCGACTGCTTTTAGTCGTGAATAAATAAATAAATAAATAAATATAACCGGAAAAATAGTCGATTTTAAAGATAGATTAAAAAGTGTTTGTAAGGGTTTAGTAAGAGAAGAACAGCACTCTTTCAACACACAGCTAGGAATGTTGTCAGGTCCTGGAGAGTAAGAACATTTAAGTGTTTTGATAGAAGAGCAAATACTGTCACTAGTTATATTAGATAAAAGAATAGAATTGGATGATGGAAATATATGAGTGGAGTAGATATTAGTGGGCGGCAAAAAGGAATATGTAGATTGAAAAAAATCTGCAAAAAGATCTGAAGCAATTGGGTCATCGTTAACTATATTAGTATTAGAGAAGAAAAAAGATTTAGGTAAGGATGAAGATCTACGTTTAGAGTTAACGAAGGAATAGAATAGTTTAGGGTCCCGTCTAAATTGATTCTTGCAACGAAAAAGATAATTATCATAGCATTGAGAATTGAGAAGAATAAAACTAGCTTTAGCTTTAGAATATTTTAAGAAGTCTAAATTTGGATGCCATTAACACAATGCACCTGGGTCACACCGTGCGAATCACGCAGGTTAATGCCGACCATTCTTTCCCAGCTTCTTGATCTGATCCTTGACTTCCTCAGCGTACAGCTTCAGCCATAACGGCACTGTGCGTCGGTAGTGGAGGGCTGATTAAGATATACCCTTGCAGGAGCCTGTAGAATAATAACACATTAGTTCTAATTTCATAAAAATGAAATATAATACTTAATACTTACTATTTGTCTCAAAATTCATCGATTGCAGACTTGGTTGGAGCCGTCCAACACCATCATTTTATTCCATCATTCTAAATAAAATATTATAGAGAGAGAAACTTTATGAGCATTGTTCATAGAAAGTCTCATAGCACTGTCTTAGCCCATTAATTGAATCACGCACTATTTTTTTGGCCGCAGCTCTTATTTCATTTTTGGGTGAAGACAGTACTATTTTTGCAAACACATGTGTATATACGGACATTCAATTGCAGTTGTTGCTGCACAGTTTGCTTTGCAGCAACTTGCACAATTTTATGTTTCCTTATGCATTTATAAGCACAAACGACATGGTTTGACTTTGTTAAAATTTCATAACTTACCTTATTCGACTTTTAATTTGTTGAATGCTCTCCTGTTATTTATTTTTCGTTGTCTATTTTTTTTACACAAGCGCCTGTCACGACGACTTCGGGTCCAGCAGCACATATTCTGTCGGCGTCAGTGCCGAACGAAAATGTGAACGCTAGACTTCAACATCGTGACGTTCGGCAAGGAGGGGATGCAAAGAAACGAACACATGCATACAAACCATTGTTCGTCCGAGCAGCGGACAGTTGACGCTGTCAGAACAGTAACAAAAATTACAACAAAATGACAACAACATCGGGGAGAAAGTCATGGCGAGGAATTTTAGTTCCAGAGGGTAATTTAATTAATCCTAACTGCCTCTTTTCTTATAACTAACCTATCTTATTAACTAACCCGTAGTAAGGACGAGGGATTGCTCCCGTCGCCGTGTGAACAATCCCGGCATCCCGTAGTTTTTGTTGTAGTTCAGACGAGGAATTGCTCCCGTCGCCGTGTGAACGATCCCGGCACCCCGTAGTATTCTTTGTAGTTAGGACGAGGAATTGCGAGGAATGGTAGTAGCTTACGTATGTATATTCTCGTGCTTGTCTATCCGCTTTTCGTACGGACATTTCCCTCCCCTTATACCCGCGTCCAGCGAAACTTACAAATTTCTTGTAAGTTCCAGACCTGCGAGACTGAGACAGTCCCCCGCACACACGCATGTGCATGCAGTTTGCATATTTGCATAGTTTGTTCTGACATCAGCAGCGAAGAGCGTCGATCCCGTACGCCGTGGCTCGTGTATACAGAAAAAAATATATGAGTGCACTGTCCGCTCGCTCACGCACACACATACATACGCGCCGGTCAGAGAGTATGCGTCGCAGTCGACGTCGCGCTTAAGAGAGCCACAGCTCTGCCGAGAAAACGTTCGAACGCGTCGCCGTCGCAATGGCGCCGTCGTCTGCCAAAATTATTAATGCGTAATACGATTTCTGTGTCGCGAACAGTGGGACAAGGTATGTTGAACAGTGGAGTAAAAGTTGCGAGTGAACAGTGGGACGAGGTACGCGGAACAGTGGGCAAGAAAAGTGAGTGAACAGCGATGCGATTGCCGTTATAAAAAGTGAAATAATTGAAAAGAACATGTTTTCCGTGAAATAAAATTATAATAATCGAATAATTTTTTTTTATAAACAATTATAAACAAAACAGTGATGCGATTGCCGTTATAAAAAAAAAAGTGAAATAATTGAAAAGAACACGTTTTCCGTGAAATAAAATTATAATAATCGAATAATTTTGTTTATAAACGACAAACAATTTTATTGTTGTACACCACAAAAGCGGGGTTTGTTTTATCGTAAACCGAAGAGAAAAGATAAAAAAAAGGAGAGATTTAATTGGTGAAAAATTAAAATAAAAATATATAAATAAAGTAAAATAATATTGGTTCGGAGAAGAAAAATAAAATATATATTATAAAAATTAAATAAAGTAAAAGGAAAAGGAAAAAAGAAAACGAGAAGACAACGAGCGCTGATGCGACCAAATTATTTTCGAACCGAGCTACTGAAGAGGAAGGAACGAGAACCAACTGACCATGTCAGAGTCGGGTGAGTCCAAGAATCCGGGGGTGGGTGTACGCTGGATCCACCAGCGGCGTAAGGATGAGTTGGTGGCCATAGCCAAAGAGTTCGGTTTGGACGACGAAGGCCGGGTGGAGGACCTTCGAAAGCGCTTGTCAGTTTTCGTCCACGACGGAAACCATTCTCCCGAGATATGGACTCGGCTTGCTTGCTAGACTTGCTATAGCCGTTAGCGGGCTGTCGTGAGCTCGCCCTAGGCGAAAGGGGTCGACAGAAGTCCGAGCCAGATATGCGGAACGCCCAAGTGCGCGAGGCAATACAGATCCAGTGCAGCGTAGGGAACATGTCTGAGAAGAAGGGGGTGCCCGAGATCACTGTGAGCTCTGAAGCTGAGGGCGGACGCAAAACCGCAACAGTGGGCGTCGACGAAGGTCGAGAGCTCATGTACTTTCGCGACCGTCCCAGAGATGGGCCCTTGCCAGAGTCCAGACCACGGCGAACCGTCGCGGAGCAGGTCCGGAAATGGGGAATGAAGTATGATGGGTTAACCGACCCACTAGAGTTTCTGGAGATCCTGGATGCCTCGAGCCGTAGGGCGAGGTGTTCGTCGATAAGGCAGCCCGGTGATTCTTAACCAGCAGGCTGAGAGATGTGCCGTGGGCAGAGTTTAGAAGGGATTTCCTAGAATTATTCCTGCCCCCCATTATGTTGAACGTCTCGAAGACCAGATCCGATCCCGCCGGCAACGTGAGGGCGAGGTGTTTAAAGATTGCTTGGTAGAAATAAGAGCCCTAATGCATCATGCGGGTTACAGCTCCGACGCAGGAGTTACATCGGGTTTATGAGAACGCCGCTCCGGAGTACAAATTGTACGTACGTCGTCAGGACTTTACGACGTTGAACCAACTGACTCAGATGGCAGCCGAGTATGAGAGCGTGAAGGTTCAACGAGTGGAGTTCGCTGGGAACAACCAGAATCGTAACCAGTCGTCAGGAGGAACACCTCGTAACCCATTTCGTTCCCCGCCTGGCACGTCGCAAGCGGTGGGAACCGTTAGCGGACTCCCTGCGATAACCGCGTCGAATGAAGCCACGAATCGCATGATGGCTCCAGAAGAAGGGTTAGGATTTGACCCGCGGCGCGTCTGTCACAGGTGCGCACAGGAAGGCTACTTCGCGAGGGAATGCCCAAGCGACCGAGTGTTGTTTTGCCGAACAGGTGTAGGGGCAGGAACAGTTCGGATTGTTGCAGTAGGAAAGATGCGGGAAACGGGCTATGGCGCCCTTCAGGTCAGGGTCGGGACGGCGCCAATGCTCCCGCGACCCAACAATAAAGTTGCCTTTGATAGTTGAGGACGGCCGGATCGTCGCTACCGTGGAGATCAGTGGGCAGACCATGCCAGCTACAATCGACACGGGAGCGACGCGCAGCTTCATGAGTGAAGATTGCGTACGGAGATGGGCGATTCAGGGCGAGACAAAATACTACTCAATGCTCCACTCTATCGAAACATTTTAAGTCGCTAGGATTCGGCTAAACTCTGTATTTCTTTGACTGTTGCTAGGACACACTGCTCGATGGGGATCCAACGAGTTTTGTGGGGCTATCCCCCTCTATATTAGATGGTCGACCTTTTTTCTTTTAGATTGAAGAATTACATTGTAAGTGGCCATCTACAACTTCCATCGGAAATTTTATAAGTGGAATATGTTTTTGCATCGAATAAATTAAATGTTATCAATAAAAGATTCTGTTATAAAACTTTCGTGAACGATGGTTGACTCTGCAGAGGTTCAAAAGCATATCGTCCGAATCCCCTTCTCATCTTTCCTTATTGTATGAAGAAACAATCGCAGGTCTTAAAACATCATTATAAGCACTTTTATTGGGATTCAGCGACTCCATTGGAGTTATCGCGACATAAACTTTTAAAGTATTGTCTTCGTCCCATATGGACTATGAAACTTCAAATTAACTTGATCTCCTTTTCAGTGTCTTCGAAATAAAATTTTTATAGCAATTATCAGCTACATTTTTAGATCCTTGCTGGTATTCTTCTGCAGCTATATTGTCAAGAAGGCCGATCTCTATAGTCTGCCCTCTCTTCACGATCCGTTCTAAGTTTTTTTGAAACACTGCCGAAATGTCATCGTCCTCATCCCCACTATCTCCGCTCAACATCCCAATCGAAGCTTAAAATCGCTCAATGGCTCCTATCGACAAATCTTTCTCTTGCGATAATTTATCTAAGTAAATATAAAAAATCACGTCACTTTTCGCACTCGAAATAAAAATATTTGCTCTTCTATATATGAGATTAAATAATTAAGAATTGGGGACGAGAGCGATCCATGTCGGTACCTATGTTACAAGTTAAAAATTGGGCAATGCTAATGATCCAATTATTCTGGTTTCAAAACACCCTTTATTTATGACCTGTAAACATTCTGCAATTGTATACCAATGGAATTCTTGACTTAGGTCAATTCTTCCAAAGGCTTGAAATGCAAGCCGGTTTAAACAAAATTAGCCAACTCAAAGTGGCACCGTGGGAAAATATCTTTGAACATGTTTCAATTGATAATTTTAAATATATGGGCAATAAAATATTGAATTCATTGAGAGTAGCGCTACTCAACCCGGTGACCCAAATAGAAAAATTAAAAGAAAAAGAAGCTCTATTGTCTACATTCCATGATGACCCAGTACAAGGAGGTCACACAGGCATTTTAAAAACCTTGGCCAAGGTCAAAAGACATTATTAACGAATATATACGTTCATATATATATCGTTTGACAAAACTAATTGGGACGTATGGATCCAATATTTCGTATACTGTTTCAATACGACTCCACCTATGGCACATGATTATTTTCCACATGAACTTGTCTTTGGTAAAACAAGCAATTTACCAAAATATTTTAATAGCATAGATAACATATAACCTATATATAATATATTATGTTAAAATTAGAAGTAGCATACAAAAGAGCTAGAATTATGTTAGAAGAAAATAAGAAAAAGAAAAAGGAATTATACGATAAAAACGTAATAAACGTAGATATATCAGTAGGAGATAAAGTACTACTTAAAAATGAAACAGGGCATAAATTAGATCAAACATATTTAGGACCCTACACAGTAGAAACTAGAGAATAAAGCGGAAGGCCAGCTTAAATTAAAAGAAATTGAGATTCCCTCTTTCAATGGGGATCTATCGGTCGAGCTCCCGACTGTAGGATACCCGTTACTTCTTTGAATATATAATATATAAAGTATTTTGCGAATAGACGTGTCGAATTCATTCGAACACACCAACAAACTTACTTTAATTGTGAAATCGTTTAACACTCTATACAGTTGAAAATTTAAGGGCATCAAATCTTCGGCGTGCCGAAGGGTATGTGTTGATGTGTGGTTTTAAATCGCCAATGTGTGGCCGCCGTATCTTTTCCTCCGTCCGTGACTGCAGTTTGCATTTAACTGGCGATATGAAGTCCACGATTTGATATGGTCCTCCAAATCTTGGTGCCAGTTTCGCCGCGAATCCGTCAACTGCATTAGATAAGTGGTGCTCCTTCACCCACACTAGTTCTCCCACACTTGGATTCCATGGTCTCCTCCTCAATTGTAGTATAGAGCCTGGTCTTCAAATATTTCTTTGAGGTTTCCCGCATTTTCTCGAGGTTCTTGTGGAACTTGTCCTGTGCCGATGACCGCTTCGTCGTACAGAGCCTGTGGTAATCGAGGCTCTCGACCCTGCGTCACGAATGCTGGTTAATATCCTGTTGCCGTTGTCTTGCTGGTATTGACAGCTAGCGTGATTTCCGGCAAAGCTTCATCCCAACACCTTTGATTCGCCCCTGCATATTGGGCAATCATCGTTTTTACAGTGCGATTGGCTCGTTCAGTTGGGTTTTCCTGAGGTATATATGGTTCCGTGTATTGGTGTCTCCCACCCAAATACTGCAGGAAATTTTTGAACAACTTGCTGGTAAATTGTGCGCCGTTGTCCGCAATGATCACCTTCGGTACGCCAAATCTTGCCAAGATTCTCTCTCTGAATGCCTTTTGTAGGGCCGCGGCTGTTGCGCTTCGTAAAGGTACCAATTCAGTCCATTTTGAGAATCGATCGATGAAGTCTAGTAATGTTGTATTGCCGTGTTTCGCTCGTGGTAATGGACCAATGTAATGACGAAATCTGCACACACCGTAGCCCAAGGTTCCTCCGGGATTTGAGTGAGCATTTGTCCAGCTGCTTGTAGCTGATAGGGCTTGTATCGTTGGCACAGTTCACATAAGCCCGTACGTCTCGGTGAAGTCCTGGCCAGTAATAGCGCGCCGTCACTCGTGCTATCGTTTTTCGTGTTCCGTTTTTCGTTGTCTCTTGACTGTGGGTATATTTTTCGATTCCTCCAAATAATCCGAGAATTTCTTGGGCTTCTTATGTAACATTTTTGTATCCAGTTACAGTCAGTGCCGCCGTCGTCCGTTATCCAGCTTCGTACTTCGACTCGTGCGAGAACATCCTCGGTTAGTTGCTGCCTTGATAATGCGTCATTTTTTGTATCCAGTTACAGTCAGTGCCGCCGTCGTCCGTTATCCAGCTTCGTACTTCGACTCGTGCGAGAACATCCTCGGTTAGTGGCTACCTTGATAATGCGTCTACCACCACATTCAATTTTCCCTTTCGATAATCCACTTCGAAATCGTACTGTTGCAACTCTAATGACCATCTGGCGATGCGACCGGAAGGACTTTCGATGGAGTTCAACCATTTCAATGTCATGTGATCTGTTATGACCACGAAATGGTATCCCTCTAAATATGGTCTCAACTTCCGAATTGCCCAGATGATCGCCAAACATTCTTTCTCAGTGGCTGAATAGTTTCTCTAAGCCCCGTTGAGTGTTCTGCTGGCATATGCGATGACACATTCTCCTTCGGCAGATCCTTGAGTGAGAATGGCTCCTAATCCATAGTTGATAGCATCAGTTTGCAACGTGAACTGTTGGTTGAAGTCGGGGCATGCCAAGACTGGAGACTTTATCAGCTTCTCTTTCACCGTGTCGAATGCCTGCTGGTGCTCTTCTGTCCATGCCCATTTCACGCCCTTTTTCAACAATCCATTGAGGGGATGCACTGTGTTGGCAAAATCAGGTACAAATCGCCTATACCATGATGCCCCTACCAGGTATTGTCACAGTTCTCTGGCAGTAATAGGCGGTTTCAATTGCGAGATTGCAACAACTTTTTCTGGATCGGTGCATATTCCATGTTCTGTTACCTTGTGGCCCAAATATTTCAGCTCTTAAGGAAATCGCACTTGTCGACGTTGATCCTTAGATTTGCTGCTCGCAGACGGCGAAACACCTCCTTTAAGTTGGCCATGTGTTCTTTCATATTTTTTCCAATGACAATGATGTTGTCCATGTAGGCAAACGCGTTTGGCAGCATTTCAGGGCCAATCACTCGGTCCAAAGCACGTTGGAACGTTGCTGGTGCTGAATGGAGTCAGAATGGCATTACTTTCCATTGGAAAAGTCCCCTGCCTGGTACGGTGAAAGCTGTCAGTGGTCGACTGGACTTCTCCATTGGTATCTGCCAGTAGCCATCCTTAAGGTCGAGACTGGTGATGTAATGAGCCTCCCTCAGTTGATCCAGGATGTGGTGGACTCTGGGCAAAGGATAAGCGTCCTTGACTGATCTGCTGTTTAACTGCCGGAAGTCGACGCATAGTCTCCACTTGCCTGTCTTCTTTTTAACCATGACGATTGGAGCACTGTGTGGACTATTAGATGCTTCTGTACATCCTTTTGATAGCAGTTCATCTATCTGCTTATTTAATTCCTCCTGCATCTTGTAACGAAGTTTTCCCAGCCGGGGTCGGCGTCTCAGTCCGGCCAGGGTGTTTTGCAGAAAAATTTGTAAACTTCTGGGACGACTAGAGACCGAGTTTCGACAGATGTCGTCCTCCGACTCCACCTCGTATCGCCCCCAATGTGGTGGGGTTTTCGGTGGTTTCGTTGCCTGTTGTTCCGTTCACTGTTGCTCCGTTGCCTGTTTGCTTGTTGTTCACTGTTGCTCCGTTGCTTGTTTGCTTGTTGTTCACTGTGGTTCCGTTGCTTGCTTTTCGCTGTTCCCGCGTGGCACTTCGTCACGTTTTTCACACTTTCGCACTATTTCACTTGTAGAACGACACGTCTGCTCACTTCGAACTCCCAGAAAAAGTCCAGTGACGCCGTCGGCCATTTTTGCGATCTGTCGTCTCGTGATGCGATATTTTTTTCAGAGTTGCTCCGATGTTCGTGCCGATCGCGTTGGCAGATGTGCATTGGAACTGATTCGGCTCAATCAGTTCCGTTCATTCTATTCCGCAGGTTTTCATAAAAAAAGGGTTCCTTTCATTTAGTTCCGCAGGTGTTCATAAAAAAAAGGTTCCGTTCTTTTGGTTCTTTAGGTTCTGTAGTAGTGAAAATGTGAGGCAAGCAGAATGCTGACGGAACGGTGCGCAGACGTGGCTTTCCGCAATGGGATTATTTTTATTTTATTTCAACTAAAAGCAGTCGACAGAAGTGATTAATTAAATATTAAATCAAATTATAAAACTAAAAGTAAAATTAAAAATTAAATAATATAATAAATTTTAATTTTTAACTGAAAAAGAAAAATATAAATTTAAGTTTAATCTGGGGGTATTCAAAAATGATGATCCAACATTTGTTGCAAGGATTGGGAAAACCCAGAAAAACCCAATCAGATCAATGAGTATTAGTATTTTTATTAGTATTGATAGAAGTATTAGCTCCACCCATTTGTTGAAAGCGTCGAAGAACACGAGCATCGTATTTCCGTGCTTGGAGCGAGAAAGCGGTCGATGAAGTCCGAGCAAAGAACGTCAAATGGTTCTTCCACTTGCCAGGTTAGCATCGGTCCTGCAGGCTTCATCTGGCTGATGTTGAACTTCTGGCATTTCTCACAGTGCTTGACGTACCGTGCTACGTCGCGGAACAAGCCGGGCCAGTAGTAACGTTGATAGATCCGTGCGATCGTCTTTCGAATCCCTAAGTGTCCGGCTGTCGGATGGTCAGCGGCACTCTGCCAATACCCGTGTTCTGTGGTCGGCCGCGACGCAGAGCTTCCAAGGCACGTAATCCTCCTCTTCGGGCCGATGGCCGAGGTGTCGGTACACTTGGTTTCCCTCGATGGCGAAGTCAGGAAAACGATCCGGGGCTTCAAGGATCCGTTTGGTGAGCCGAATGATCCAGGTGTACTTCGGCGGTTCCTCCTGGGCGATCTGTAAAGTCACCTTGAGTGGATGTCGGGAGAGAGCGTCGGCCACAATGTTCTGCTTCCCTCGTCGGTAGTGGATGTCAAATTGGTACTGCTGGAGCTCCAGTGCCCAGCGCGCAATTCTTCCAGTCGGGTTGTCAATGCTGTTTAGCCATTTCAGCGCAAGGTGATCAGTTACCACGTCAAAGCGGTACCCCTCCTGGTAACAACGTAGTTTGCGAATAGCCCATACTATCGCTAGGCACTCCGTTTCCGTTGAATTGTATTTTTGATTGTGGTGGCCATTGCTTGGGTATAAACAATTGTCGTGCGTCATTGGTAGGGTAAAGTTTCATCAGTTTTTTCAGTACTCAATTCGTCTGATGAAAGGACTGAGGCTGCATGGATCTCCAGAAAGTTTGGTAGTTGGGGATTTGTCAAAGTAATTGAGTTAGGTTGTCGTTTGTTAATTTCTTGTTTATTTGTTTGATTTAACGAGGTAAGGTAGCTGGCCACTGATTTTTGTTCACGTACTGCTCAGTATAATAAGACTTATGTATTAAGTGAACTGCACTGTGCACTTGTTGATTAATTAAAATTCACTGTAGTGGCGGTCACACTTTATCTAGCGGGCCACAAAATGCACACAGGTTCTTATGCGGATATCGTTTCGTTATTAAATTGTAACGTGTACCGAATCCCTATTTCGCGGCAATTCGCGTGCTCAATCTTAAAGAATTTCTTGGTTGTGCAAGGATTCTTTGTCACTTGATTGGATAGGATCACGGATATTACTTATAACTTTTCGATATCCTACCGGCTGCGCCAATTAACTGTTCAACAATTACATATCAAACAAAAAATATTTAATTTTTTCATTTTATATTCGTGTACTTTATTTGTTAAAAGTCAACTTTAATAAGCTCTGCTGGCTGTCTTTTACATTTGTTTACCTATTTGGATTCTGTTAGTTTACATTTGAGTTCTAAAAATTTACATTTGAGTTCTACATAACTTTGCATGTGTCTTTGAAAAGTGATGTGTCTTCGATAAACTTTTTGAAAGTGAAGCTTTGCAAAAGATCGTTTGGGCTTATGACGGATTTGTTATATTCTTATGGCAGATATGTCACTTGTAACGAAGTTTTCCCAGCCGGGGTCGGCGTCTCAGTCCGGCCAGGATTTTTTACAGAAAAATTTGTAAACTTCTGGGACGACTGGAGACAGAGCTTCGATAGATGTCGTCCTCCGACCCCACTTCGCATCGCATCAATGACCACTCGAATCCAAAGGTTCCTCGAGCCTTTCCATAGCCGGTGCTTGAATCACTGAAAACCACTCAGCTTCCTCTGAAGGCGAGTCACACCCAGCAAGATTATGTACAGGGTGCGCCATCTTTTATGTCGGTATGTAAATATTGATAACTATGTCATTTGTGAACCAATTGACTTGAGTAGACTAGTGTTGAAAACCTCAGTTCAGCACAATTTTAATCATGAATCGCTTCACTCGAAAGAACGCGCTGAAATAGTGACGCTTTACATTGAAAATAGTCGTTCAGTTGTGTTAACTCAATTTTGATGACTGACGAGGCCCATTTCACACTCTCTGGCGGCGTTAACAAGCTTGCCGCATTTGGGGAACGGAAAATCCACACGAGATTCATGAAACACCATTGCATGATCAGAAAGTGACTGTTTGGGCCGGTGTCTGCGCCAAAACCATCATTGGGCCATTTTTCTTCAAAAAGGCCACATTTTGCTGTGTCCAATAAAGGCGGCCACTTAATTGATGTTGTTTTCAAAAATTAGTCTGAAGAAATTGTACAGAAGCAAATTAAATAAAAATATCTCATACTTGAAAATCGGTTGTTTATTTTCAAAGATATTCAATGTTTACATACCGACATAAAAGATGGCGCACCCTGGGTTGTCTGGGATCACTTCCTAGGACTCGGGTGAGTCATGGAGGCGACCCGAAGAGGAGTCGCTATATGCTGAAAGAAATGTTCAGATGTACACAAAAGTCTTTCTTTATTCCCGCGATTTAAGCAGTCGCAGCATATTTAAAGTTGATCCTTTCCCCACCTCCCAAAGTGGGAGAGGACACGGTTGGCTATTGGCCAGCTTACCAGCAATCTGCAAATCCTCGTCGTTCCTCGCTGTCGTTGCTCTGCTGAGCCCTGTTGTTACTCACTGTTGTCGTTGTTGCTGCCTGTTGTTGCTGGTGATCGTTGCTGTTGCCGGGTGGCACAATCGCTGTTGTTGTTCTTGCTTGTTGCTGCTCGCGGTCGTTGTTGCTGCCGGGTGGCACGATGGTCGTTGCTGCTGGTGGTCGTTGTTGCCGTGGCTGTGCTGCCGGGTGGCACAAAGTGGATGTTTGCTGCTGCCTGTTGCTGCTGGTGATCGTTGTTGCCGTGGTTGCTGCTGCAACAACCTCGTTGTCACAGCGAGGTTGTTGTTGTCGTTGTTGCAGGCGATGGCTGCGTGCTAGTGTTGTTGCTGCGCCTTGTTGTTGGCAGCAACAGTGGCACAACTGTTGGCAACAAATGTCGCCGGCGGCGGTCGCGCACACACAAAAGTTGTTCTGTGCGGCGTCAGACCCGCGGCGTCGTCGTCGTTTTAACAAATTGGATGGCGTTGCCGTCGCACACACACACACTCACACTTGCAAAAGCCACGCCGGGTTATGGCAGGCGCTCCGCTTGCCAAACGCACAATTTGGCGCCAAAACGCTGTCGCCGCTGCTGCTGCACACAATCACTGCGGACGGCAGTCTGCGCTAGTGACGAAAGCAGCACGAAGTGTGCAAAAGGCGACTGTCGGATCGGATCGAGTTATATACCGATCGATAGGTATGACGGTTAATAACAAAAGTGCATACTAAGACTTTTGGTAACTCACCTGGTTCATAAGATATGAGGGTGTAAGTGGGAGGGGCCAAATTTTTATGATTGCAGCTAGTGGGGCCGTTGGAGCCTTTTGGTTAAATTTTATATTTTTTAAAAATTCTTGTTAAAAATGCGCGTCGAATGATACCTCGATCATTCCAATCCGACATTTGGTTCAAAAGATATATTAATTTGAAATTTTTAAGGGCCTTCTCAAAATGAGATGAAAAGTTTGTTTGTTTGTACGAAAGCGCTGAAAAAGCTTAGATTTGATGATGAGGAATTGTTTCTCATCAAAAATCTAGAAATGTTTGTTCTACGACTTTAGCGGGAAATAGCTAGTTTAGCGGGAAATAGCTAAAACGTGCTAAATTTGAAACACCCGTAGTTTCCAATCCAAAGAAGCTACAGATGTGTTCTATATGTCGTTAGAAAGGTATTTTCTAGACGTGCCTTGAATACTTTTTAGCAAAGTGCTCAGATAAAATGCTACAGGTGAAAAAAGGATTTTTAGCTTAAACTTTGGCGATTTATTAGAAAACGGTTCCGACGATTTTTATTAAATTTCAATATGTTGTAACACGTAAAATTTCGCGTCTTTTGATATATGACACATGTCTGTCAGCCACAAGGTGTGGAAGATATGACCGGTTAACTGAATATATACATTTTACTATTTACTATATGGTACCAATTAGAAAATCAAGCTTTGGTACGAAAAACTTTTTAGTTTTTCAAGGTTTCTCAACCAATTTGACAGAGTATGTATTTAAGTTGGTCTTACACATTATGTCCAAATTTAGTTCAAATCGGTATACTATATCATATAGCTTGTAGTGTCCAAGTCCAAGCATGCATAGAAAATAATAATAACAATAAAATCAATAATAATGATCATAATTTAAAATACAATTTTTTTTTAAAGCAAATAAGACTATTAGAATATTTAAAATATTTATAGATAATGAAGATTAAAAACACTCTTAAAAATATATATATATATATATATTTTATATATATATATATAAAATAGATAAAATGAATAAAAACAGATTTAAAAAATATTTATAGATATAAATAATAAAAACAGTATTAAAAATATTGATAGCTAAAAATAATAAAAACAGTCTTAAAAACGTTTATAGATTAAAATAATAAAAACATTCTAAAAATATATTTTCATATTCAGTATAATACCGAAAAAACAATAAAAGCTTACGATAAAGATTTAGTATATTTTTGAACTAGTTAGTCAGTAACTATCGTTAGGATTTTCAGTATTTTTTCTAAAGCGCATTGCCTAGCACTGCAATTGCTCTCACTGCACTTGATCTGTCACTCTCTCAGTGACGTGCACTTCCGGCAAATTGGCCTATTTAAAGCCCGGCCGTAACCTCGGAAATTCTTTTCCAACCCAAGTTCCATAAAGATCGCACCGAAGCTGTGCCAAAATCTTTAATTTTTTTCACGTGCTTAACCTAAGCAAATGTAAGTAAAGATTTCTCAGAAAAATAAAATCCATCAGACACTAAAACTAAAACTTTTTCTATAGATAAAACAATTCTTGTGGATTTGGCTTTAGCCAATTAAAAATTTAATAAATTTTCCCACCGGCGGCGTCTTTTCTCTGAAGATTTTCAGAACACGCCAAGTTGTCAAGTAAGTTTTTTATATCAATCATTATAGGCTTGCCTAAAGTTGATAAATTCTTATTTAGCATCTGCAAACCCTCGATGGCATCAAATAACCAAAATTGGTTAGCAAAATTATCCAGCTGAAAGCTCCGAACTTTTCTCGGGCTCCGCTGGCGAGCTGGTCAGTCGGAGACTCCCCCAGACCCAATCTACAATAAGCCGCAAAAGCAGCAAGTGCAGAAGAGGTAGTGGCGTGAAAAAAAAAAAAAAGAGAAAAAGTGCTCAAAAAAATAATTAAAAATTCCCGAAAGAATAAGAAAAGTTTGGCTAGAGTAAAATTTAAAAAAAAAAAAAGGAAATAATGTGTTAAAATCTAAGAATCATTTTTTTTGCTCGACTTAATATACCTGTCATATTTACCAAAAGAAGAAAAAGAAAAGAAATTAACAGTGCAAAAAGAAAAAAAATACAAATCAAAGTTATAGTGCAGTGCGACTTTAATTATTTTGATGTATATTAAAATCGTTTTCTTTCAAATATTAGTATAAAATATCTTATAGTTAAATAAAGTTAAAATCAATTTAAACAAATACGATATTATGGCTAAACAAATTCAAAATCAATAAAAGGTAAAAGTTTAAAAAAGAATTTATAAAAAAACGAAGTCATATACGACAGTGAAACTAAATACAACTATAAATACAAGAATCAAAAATAAACACTAAAACAACAACAACAACATCAGACAGCATGGGAAGGCCTTCATCATCGCTTCTGGACCCGGTGAGTTTCACAATCAGTATCAGTTTATGACTCGTTTTAAATAAAGTTAAAAAAAAAAGAGATTTCAAATGAATAAAAAGAACATAGAAAAAAAAACCAAAGAAAATAAGTGTAGATCAAAAAAATAATAAAACAAGAAAAAAAAAAAAGTAAGAAAGAGAAAGAAAAAAAACAGTAGATAAAAATTGGTCTTGATAATCACTAAAGCAGCAGCTGATATTGAGCGCAACTTTTTTTTATGTGCTCTAACTTTTTCTAATGACAACATAACAGTGAGGCCCTAAGCACACCGCCGATTTAGCCCGCGCTTTCTTGTTTTGTTTTGATTCCATGTTCGCTTTGCAGTGAGAACCTATACCGAGCTACAGTGAAGCCTCAATAAATGCAATATAAATAATGTAGCTCGCACAAAAAAACTTTGATTTCATTTTTTTTTACTTTTAATTTTTGCTCGATGTCAACTCAATAAATACTAAAAAAAATTGTTAAAAAATATTGCACTGCAAGAAAATTTAAACTATGATACTAAAAATAAATTTAAAATATTGCACTGCAAGAAAATTTAAACTATGATACTAAAAATAAATTTAAAATATTGCACTGAAATAAATTTGAAATATTGCGCAAGAATAGACTTAAAATATAAGTAAATAAATATTAGTAATTAAAGCCCACGTTCACAGATTATGATATATAATAGAAAAATTACAACTTTTACGAGCAAATTTCAATTTCTTTTTATGAACAATTAGAAATAAGGAATGTTTATAAATTATCCATTATCTGAGCAAGAATAATCAAATTAAAATATGAATAAAAGTTTAAATAAATTAGAAAGTCAATGTCTAAGCTACTATAATTAAGATTTATATATACTAGAATTTAGATATCACAGTTTGAAATTATAATGAATTGAAAATATTAAACAACGAGTTAAAATGTTAAAAAACGAACATAATAATTTTTACATTTTTTGAAAGTTAATAATAAATTAATTATGGAGTAAAAATTTTTCTTTTTCCTTAAAGTCGATGAAGGGGTAAACTAACATTTGGGAGCTTTCTATAAATTTCTCTCACGCAAGGAGGCTCATAGGCAGGGAGGGTTGTGACGTGACAAGCTGCGTTTACATCTTAGCAGCAAAAACATTTGAATATTTTGTTTTGGTTTTGTCTTAGTGTTGGCAGTTTTCTTTCTTTATTTCTTTTGATTCTATCCTATATAATTTGGCTTAGTTTTCCTCTATTTAATTATGATGTACCCATGAGTGCTAGGGTAAAGACTTCAACGAACCCACCCACAGGCTGTTTTTGCTGGTCGTTTCGAGGAAAGCGAACCGAAGATCTAAACCTAGGCGATTTCTGCTCATGGGCAAATGGCTAACTTAGACTAGTAGTCAATTGGCCATTACAAGCTGCCATATAAACGATCGGTCAAAAATCAAGTTTTAGTATGAAAAACTATTTTGTTTATTAAGATTTCCCAACCAATTTGACAGAATATGCATTTAAGTTGGTCTTATACATTATGTCCAAATTTAGTTCAAATCGGTATACTATATCATATAGCTGTCATAGGAACGATCGACTAAAAATCAAGTTTTACTATGAAAAACTATTTTGTTTATTAAGATTTTTCAACCAATTTGACAGAATATGCATTTAAGTTGGTCTTATACATTATTTCCAAATTTAGTTCAAGTCGGTCCACTATATCATAAAGCTGCCATAGAACCGATTTGTCGAATATCAAGTTTTAGTATGAAAAACTTTGCTGTTTTTTAAGATATATTAATCAATCTGACAATGTACGCATCTGGGTTGGTTTTATATATCCTGACCAAAATTGGTTAAAGTTGACATAAAACTAAATTTATCATATAGCTGCCTTATTTATTTTTAATTTGATGTAAGCATTTCGATCATTTTATATCAAACTTATTATGGCAGAAGCATATGAAATTCAAAAAATTTCTGATATCTTCAAAAAAAACTTCTTTACAAAGTAAAAGTCTAGTGACGAAAGGTTTTTCCTGCCCCAAAATTTCTGATATCCCATTTTGTGACGAACGATATTAAATTTTATACATAAATTAAAAAAAAAAAGTTTGGCATTCGGCACTTCGCATTAAAATTATTTTTAGGTATACAGAATCGAGATCCCTTTGCGCAAGGTGCCGAATGACAAACTTTTTTTTTTAATTTATGTATAAAATTTAATATCGTTCGTCACAAAATGGGATATCAGAAATTTTGGGGCAGGAAAACCTTTCGTCACTAGACTTTTACTTTGTAAAGTCTTATATAACCAAGTGTTCAAATATCATCAAAGATCTTATATAACCAAGTGTATGGTATATTCGGAGCTGTCCAGACGTTCTGTGATGTCGTTTGCTCAAAATCACAATCCGGGATGCTTGTTCTTTTAAGGGCCGATATTTCGCACGAATTGTCAGTGGCTATGTTCCATGGCCAATTACCTTTGCAAAGTATGTGCTTATTACTTCGCCTTGTACATGTGTTAAATTCTGATTCTCCTAATAAGACATATGCGTCTAAGTTAAAATTGTATACCATAAACTCGTCCCTAATTTGTGCAACTATTGTTCGATCGTGCTTAATGAATGGGACTGGTGTAAGTTTATAGATTAAGGACGTTTCCTGGTTGAATAACGGATTTTTCAGCGTCCACCATAACTGCCCTTGCTTCTATTAGACTATAGATTTCTTTTATTAGTGTGACTCAATCGTCCCCTGGTAACTTCAGTTTCGGATTTAATTTTCCCTTAATTGTGTTTATTTCCGTCTTAAGTTGTTCGGGGTTGATCAACTGGGGATTTATTCGACCATGATTTAAATCAATTAGTAGAGCTACTATTGCCGCTTGGCTTTTTTCGCAATCCTCAATGATCATTTTTATTTGTGAAATTGCTATTTGAAAGTCTAATACCATGTGTTCTGTGTTCTTCCAGGTTACCAGATCTTCGAATAACTTGTTAATTTGTTCTTGAACTGTTTCAAATCCTGCATAAATCTCGTCTTTTGTTTTCTTCATAATGTTAACTGTCGATTCTATTATGGAGGTTTGTTTTTTGTGGAGTGATACAAGATCCTGCTGATTTTCTAATATATTCCGCATGTTGGTCTCCATGTCTTTCCTATCGTCTGCATCCATTGTCCCAAACAAAATATGATGAATGGATCCTACAAATTCAAATGGTGCTCTTCTTTGTCGGTCTTTTACCATTCTCAGATCGTTGTTCATATTCAAATTAGCATATCGTCGATTAAGAGCTCGTGTCATTTCTATGCAACTTTGCTCATAATTATTTAGCTCTTTACATGCCTGACCAATTTTAAGAATATCATAATATATTACTAAATCATAATATATTACTAAATTCCATTTAGAGGACACAATATCTATATGTCTGATATTATCCAAATATATCATGATATCATTTTCGAGTGGGGTAATGTCGAATGATTTATTCTGCGCTCTGATGTCAAGTGAGGTAGGCCCCGTTATGCCTGAAGCTAATAATACCATGAGAAAGTTTAATACTGTTGCAGTTGAAACTCTTCTTGGTTGTCTTGACTTTTCCTCAGGTATTTCTGTTTCTAATGGACAAACTTTTACTAACGGTCTCTTTATTAGACCGTTTTCGGTTTTTATTGTTACTACTCTAACTTTAATTTTCCCTTAATTGTATTTATTTCCATCTTAAGTTGTTCGGGGTTGATCAACTGGGGATTTATTCAACCATGATTTAAATCAATTAGTAGAGCTACTATTTCCGATTGGCTTTTTTCGCAATCCTCAATGATCATTTTTATTTGTGAAATTGCTATTTGAAAGTCTAATACCATGTTCTGTGTTCTTCCAGGTTACCAGATCTTCGAACTGTTTCAAATCCTGCATAAATTTCGTCTTTTGTTTTCTTCATAATGTTAACTGTCGATTATATTATGGATGTTTGTTTATTGTGGAGTGATACAAGATCCTGCTGATTTTTTAATATATTCCGCATGTTGTTCTCCAAGTCTTCCAAACAAAATATGATGAATGGATCCTACAAACTCAAATGGTGCTCTTCTTTGTCGGTCTTTTACCATTAGTGAAGGCGTCAATTTGTACAATAACATACTCTTTACTGTCACTTTATCCACTTAGTTTGCCAGAAATGTCAATATGGATCGTATGCTAGGGAATACTAATTTTCGGAATTGAGTGTAGATCAACTTGAGTTTTCCCTGATGTGGATTTCAACACTATGCAAGTAACATAATTCTCGACAAACCTACGAACGTATTTAGCCATGCCAGCGAACCAGTAATGATCGTATACCTTATCTAAGGTTTTTTCCCACCCCAAGTGCATGATGGACTCATGTACTTGATTTATTACAGACCATCGGAACGATCGAGGAACTACCGGCAAACACCGTGTTGAATTTTTCCTTTACCTTTGAATTTTTCTGAATAAAACATTCGATCTCAATTCATATGTTGCAACTAACGCCAACGGTAGATCATCGTTCTCCAGCTTTGTGATTATTTCCCTTTGTTGTTCTACGTGTAACAAATTTTCTGAAATTTCTGTCAAATCAATTCGCTTCTCTTGTATCTTATTGTGAACCAAATTTGTTTGATGTCAAATGGGGTTTCTTGACGAGAAGTCTACATGTGCCATACGCTTTCCTTCTCTGTATTGTATTTCAAAATCAAATGATTGAAGAAATTCCCACCAACGGTAAACTCTAGGTGACTACTCGATTTTATAGGCTATTTCCACGAGCACTAGCATTTGCTTCATTCACTCATATTTGAATGTGCCTGATTTTTGGATTTCCACGACCAAATGTGAAACGGGTAACTAGATTTGCCATTCGCCCGAAATAAATTAGCTTTTCAGTGTCTGTGCAACAATAATAAAGTATAAAATAAAAGCTTAATTCTAATTAATAATAATGAATTAGCTCCATAAGAATGGCCTCATGGTCATGCTTCACCGAATGACTGCCCTCCTTTGCTTGGTCATCAGAAAATATAGCATTTTTATATTCCTTTTGAAAAACGTTGTGTAATAGCTAGTAATCCGGACAACATAAATAAAATAATGTTTTTACATTCCAATATAAAATAATATTTTACAATGTAAAACGGTAACAGTAAGCAGGCTGTGCAATATACACAAACGAATAAAGTTGTACTCATTCGAATTGATTCAAATACACACGACCACTCTCACTCATTCAATTCGTCTCCTTTCGTTATAATGTTGTGCTACTGAGATCCACACGAACACACAATACTCACTCAAATATTTTCGGCTTCGAATTTTAGTATACTCAATTAATTTTGATAATATGTCAAAAAGTAGAGTATTTACAACTTTAATAAGAAAAAATAATTTCTTTGTTACCTGTAGCTAAAGCTCAATAGGTGAACAAGTATTGATAAATAGTCCTAAGAGCTAGGCCAGAATTACCGGGGGTCGGGTTCAAGCGCTAGCTGTAGTGAGCAATGAAAAGAATTACCGTTGGTCGGGTTCTAGATCAAGACTAATTTCTTTATTCCCGTATATTGGTTTATATAGCCGACCGAGGATCGTCATTGAGTTACATTTGAGTTACATTGTTCTTTATTCTAGCTTAAGATTATTCTCAATATTGAGTGACAAGT
>JAWNLU010000608.1:0-23419 GCA_035042165.1 Drosophila kuntzei | reverse complement strand
TTAGATACAAAGAATATTTATTAACGTGTCGAACTTGAAAGTTGAAATCATAAAAACATGAATAGTAAATAAATAAAAACTTATAAATGTTAATGGAAAATTAGAACTTATAAAATAATCAAATAAAAAACAACAAATTACAAAAACGAAACGATTTAAAATTGAATGTTTGCTAAAAACGAACGTAAAAGAAAATTTATAAAATTAATCGTCCATAATAAAACTTAAAGTAATTTAAAATTAATAATAAAAGAAATGAAAAGGAAGTAAAACTTAAAATTGAATATATATTTATTGAAATAAATTAAAAGCGAACTTGAAATACTGAAATAAAAGTTGAAATAAGAAAAAATTTGTTATTAAAATGAAATCATAAGAAGTCTGAAAAGAAAAAATTAGAATAAAGTAAAATTATAAAGATAAAGTAAAATTTGTAAAAGTAAAGTAAAAATTATAAAAGTAAAGAAAAATTTGTTAAATATTTACACAACAAATAAAATAGAACTAGGCCAGAACCATATTAATAATTATGGTAATTACACGAAACAGAAATAAACTTTAAATACATATATATATATATACACAAAAACATACTGATACACAAACATATCGCCCCTCTACCCACCCAGAGAGCTCTTTAGGTAGGCAAGGTAATACTTAAGCGATTTAACACATATTTATTCACATTCACATATATTTTTTCAAACATTTAACAACAATATTATACTTACCCGAATACATACAGATATACATATATATATGTATTTAATCATCCGCGGCGTCTCCGCTACAATATCTCGTCCATCTGCCACAGGTTCCGTTCCTGATTTGTGTCGTTGTTTGTTTTGTTTTCCTTGTTACATAGCTTGCTGAAATATACATACCTAAATGAAAATAAATTAAATTAGTAAATATAAATGTTAAGGTTAAGAAAACCGATAATTATACCTACCTGAAAATGAATATGATGTCTGACAAAGTTTTTTTGTAGAAGGGGAGGGGAACATGATGTCCAACGCAGACTGAGATTGGCTCGTACGGGTGGCCAACATATGGCCACGTATGGAACGTATGCCGTCTCAGGCAGGGAGGGTACGCCTGAGTCCCATAAGTGGATTTTGTTTGGACTCAGGTTTGTTTTTTTTTGTTGTTTTGCTTCTTTTCGATTGCGTTAGCGATGATTTATCGATTGTGTGAACTGCGGGCCAGGGATGGAAACACACCCGTGATGAGTTCCGATGAGCTAGTCGGCGCGGCCCCACGAGAAAAAAGCAGTTCATAACAAATATAATTGTGTAAATATATAGATTTATACATATGTGTGCATTGCAAAATGCCATGTGACGTCACATTTATCAATACAGCAAGACAAAAGCTGAGTGCTATCCATTGTGCTGCATGAGAGGACAAAAGATCATTTTCGAGCACTACTGTTTGCTCGTTGCCGAGCACTGAAAACTCCAAATTAGTAATTTTCTTAACCAGCTTGACAGAAAATGCATCTGGTGGGGTCTTATACAACCCCACTGAATTTGATTTAAATCGGTTTACTATATCACATAACTGTCATTAGAAATATTAGTCGACAATTTAATACTACGCTCGCAAGGGCATTAAATCTTCGGCGTACCGAACAGCATACAAGACTATGGGCACAGGGTATCCGACAGTCGAGTACACTGAGTACGATGAGCAAAATAAGTATTTTTGTATCTTATTATTTATCTTAGTTTTTCAACTCGTTCAGGGCTGTGGTCCGGTGCCCGGTTCCGGTTCCGGTCCCGGTTCGAGTGAAACTCTTGAATTTTATATGTGTCGTTTTTTTTTGTAACATGATCCCGGTGCGTTATCAGTGTTTGATGTGCACATATTCGGTCACGAATCTTTATAATTATGCATTCTTTTATTTAAAAATTTGGGTGAATATTTCGATTACGTGGTCCCGATGCCTTATCAGCGTTTGATGTGCACATATTCGGTCACTAATCTTTATAATTATGCATTCTTTTATTTAAAAATTTGAGTGAATATTTCGATTACGTGGTCCCGGTGCCTTATCAGCGTTTAATTTGCACATATTCGGTCACAACTCGAGTAAACACCCGCCAGTGTTAACATATAAGTTAAGCATTTCCAATGAGTCCTTCCCAAATAACAACAGGTTGGTTTAGAATCGTTATAAAACTTTATCACTTAGAATGCTAATTAAAAGTTGAAGGTTGTTCTGCTTCTCTCGATAGCTGGCTAGCTTATTTTTCCAAGAAGCTTCGTTGTTCGTGTTGACTTTGGCGCTGGCGTCGGCGTCGACGCCCGTACTGCAGACAGTGCAAGTTTGACAGTACATTGTTGTTGTTGGCTCGCCCCGAACTTGCTGCTGTTGTGCAACAGCGGATATGGTGACCGCTGTCTCAGCGTAGCCGCTGCTTCAGCAAGTCGATGACACTTAGAATGCTGACTCGGCGCGGGGGGTGACGGGGGAAGTAGATCGTTGGCTGTAAGCGGATATTGCGATAGCGCTTGGCATGTGCAATTTATCGCGGGGGGCGATGAGAGTAAAGGGGGAATAACTGCACTGTTAACTTATATATATATTTATTTTTTTTTTTCTAAAACCTGATTTAGTTTGAACTATTAACTAGAATAAGTATTGTGCAGTGCATGTATGTAATAATATCAAAATGTATTTTCTATTAAAATTACGTTAGTGTGGGCTTAACTTGTAGTTGCCCTTTTATTTTAGCCACGACTGTCGTCAAATGCGAACAACAAAGGCTTGCAAAGAATCAGCGCAACAGCTGATCAGGCTAATGGCCTTGAAAATTTCGTTGTTGTTGGACTCTTTTTATCTTTTCTGTGTGTTTCTCATTTGGCAAAAAAATTGTATTTCATGTTTTCTCTGTAATTAATATTTACTCTTAGATTAAGCGAAGGCTTGCTGTTAGAGGAACAACATGAACAAAACAAAGGGACAAAAGGGAGCGAAAAGAAGAGCGGCTCTATTTCGTATACAGTCTTACTTGTATGCGGCTATATATGCCGAGTCACAGCAAGAGAGACAGAACACGCACGTATATAAATTAAATTCCTATAAGTTTTTTAGTTATAAAAAATTTAAACTTTATTAGTCCAATCGGACTGTATTGGTTTATTACAAACTTAACTGTGTTGACGGCGGCAGCGGGGCAGCGGCTTGGTTGACGGCGGCAGCGGCTGCGTTGGCGGCGTTGGGGAAATTGGTAGCGTCTGCAGCTTTGGGCAATGTATTTTTATGACTGCAACTGTGGTTGCGGCGCAGCCTATGTTGGCAGCGTTGTGGAATTAGCTGCATCAGTAGAATTGGGCGATGTTGCAATGTGTTGTCCAGAACTGCCGCTATGTTGGCGAGCTTCTTAGAATTGTTTACTTGGCGTGTGCAGGAAGTTGTGTAGACGCTGAACCAGCGTTTAGGTTGTAGTTTAGGTTTAAAGGTTGTTAACTCCTCCCCCTTTAAATGGCGCTTGTCCTCAAGTGGCGAAGTTTCTTTTTTTTTTTTTTTTAATAAATTATTTATTTTAAAAAAAATGGAATATTGTTGAATGATTTAACTGGTGGGATTATTATGTTGATTATTTTCATTGTTTTTAGTAGTTGGTTTGTGGAGTAGTTGCAATACAACTTTGTGCTGTCTCATTTTACAGTAGTATAAAATGCTGAAGATTATCGTTGAAATACAGAACCAGGTTATAAGGGAAATTCTGTTCAATGCGGAGTGCGTTTGTAATTCTTCCAGACGTTCAGTGTTGTTGATGTGCAGGTTTTCTAAAGCTTCGAGAGACAGTATCCTTAATCGCCCCATTTCTTCTGGAGTGATTTGTATTATGGGTGTTCCCGTTTTTATTATTGTATTTTCCATATTATTGAATTCTTTTCCGTTTATTAAAATTATCTCGTTCCAAAAGCTAATGAGGCACGCCCCTTCCAAGTGTCTGGCGTTGTTTTGCTGTGTTAATGTGCCGTTGAAGTTGTTGAGCATTACCAATCCGGAGCCGATTTCTTCTAGTTTCTCGATATGAACCCACACAGCGATTTTTCTCCCTTTAGGAACCTAGGCAAACATTTACTATTGCTAAGGTTTACAATTTCGTTTTTCTTACAGATTTTAATATTGTTATAGTTTTTGCAATTCTTAGTTATTCCATACATTTTTTTGTTACTTGACAGAATTTCTTTATATTTCAAATTGACAATTATATTATTTTTAATTATTGGTTTTACCAAAATGTTTTCATATTCTGTCGTTTCTAGATTTGGTATCTTAATTACATAAAGTAGTGTTGTTTTGTTATGTAATTTTGATACATCAGAAAATTCTAACAACTCTTCAATTGATAGAGAGGGCATGTTTCCAGCTTTAATGATTTTATCGATTTCGTATATCTCGTTTTCTCCGAGCAAAAATGTGTTAATTAAATTCAATTTTGCCCATTGTAAGGCGTAGTAGTTAGTAATTTTGGTTAGGCTATTTAATCTTTGTTCCAACTGAGTGTTAACGATTACTTGCTTGTTGTTATTTGAAATTACTTTATTTATATGTTCCTCTAATTGAATGAAATCGTCATGATCGGGACTACCCGCTACATACTTCCATGCAGTTCCTAACATGTTGACAGCCCTAGTGGTTCTTTTATTGGAGGAGGAAGTAATGGTGCGGAAAGTAGAGTAAGTCTGGTTTATTTCATGGTGTAATGTATGCTGAATTTTAGGTCTTGTTCTGTATAGAATTTTAGTTGATATAATGCTTTCTCTGTTTGGTTTAAATCTATCACATGAATGATTCTTGTTGTTGTAGTACGTATTTTCCCTAGTCCTTTGTAAATTGTTACTGTCTGTGCATCCGAGTAGTTGGTAATGTCCAGTAGTCCAATCGTCCCGTGTGTTACTCTTGTGTACTGTTCTGTTTGTTTCTGTGGCAATTGTTGTGTCGTGGTCTTCTTTTACGATTTCCTTTTTGAATCTAGCTGATAATTTCGATCCTAATCTAGTGCTAATTTTGACAAATATTTCGTAGCCTGGTTTGTATGTTCGTAAAGTCTTCCTATTTTTGTTATGATATTCTAAGTCCTTATTTTGTTTTTGCCGAAGTTTGTCGATATTGTCTTGTCTAGTCTTTTCGTATTGTTCTGGGCTGGTAGTCACAGTTCTTCCGAAAAATACTTCTAGTGGTCGTTTATTTGTGACGGAATGAAAGGTATTCGTAAATGGCTCTGTCTATAAGCTCTTCGAAGGTTCTATGAATTTTGTCTTTTTTTATAAGTCGTATGATCTCAGAAAATGTGGAGTGGAATCTATCAATTTGCCCGTTAACCGTGCTTTTATACGGAGGTGGTGTGAAAGTTTCAATTTGAAGTTGGTCTGTGAGCATGAATTTAATTGAAGCTGAATTTAATGATTTCTCGTTGTCCATGACGAGGTATTTGGGAACACCAAAATAGAAAATTAAGTCTCTTAGGGGTTTCCTTATGTCTTCGATTGATTTTGACTTTATAACCCTTCCTTGTGCTAACTTAGAAAACTTGTCAATCAATTATATGACCAGGATGTTGTGGAATTGGAGTTTCTTTGAGTTTGGGGTTCGTTGGATGTCTGTCGTACTTCTGATCTTTGCAAGCTGTACAATGTAACACTAGTCTTTCAATCTTTTGTTTAATTTTTGGGAAATAGAACCTTTCGATTAATTGAGCCTTATTTTCTATGGCATTGCGATGGGCTCTCATATGTATGTGTTTTAAGGATTTCTTCCTCCTGTTGTGTTTCGTCTGTTAGGTCTTCTACCATTCTCTGTGTAAATCTGACTTTAAAATTGCTGAAGTGTTCGAGGTAAATTAACTGGATTTTGCCCATTATGTCCTCTGTCGTGTAAATCCCGTTGATTACTGAGGGATTAAGGTGTTTTTTAAGAATTGTCGTCAGTTCTTCTACGTCATATGTTTGTCTTCGTATTTCGTGTCTGTGAAATGTTGGGAAGGGTAGACTAAATTTGTAGTCAGAAGAGTCTGTTGTGTGAATGAATATTTGATTTTTGAAGACGTTAATTGGTACTTCCATACTGGGGATTAGATTGTGGCTAGAACTTTCGTCGCAATGTTGGTTACTGACTGAGTTTAATTCATTTGGATTGACAATTCGGGACAAGGCATCTGCTACAATGTTATCTTTTCCTGGTTTATATAACAATTCATAGTCGTATTCTTCTAGATGGGCCTTCCATCTCTTTATTCTTGGATTGCCGTTCCAGCTACTGAGTGAATGGGTTAAAGGCTGGTGGTCAGTGAAAATTTTTACTTTAGCTCTACCATATAGGTAGTTTCTCAGTGCCTTAAGGGCCCATATTATGACTAACATTTCTTTTTCGTTAGCTGCATAATTTTTTTCTGCCTTGGAAAGGGTTCTAGATATAAAAGATATCGGTTGATTGTTTTGGGACAAAATGGCACCTATTGCAAAGTTAGATGCGTCTGTAGTGAGATGAAATTCTTACTAAAGTCGGGGTAGCAAGTTTCGCATAATCTTGAATGAACCTTCTATAGTAACCTGAAAGACCTAGGAAAGCTCTCAGTTCTCGGACTGTTTTCGGCCGTGGATATTGAGCTATTGCTGAAACTTTTTCTGGGTTGGTTTCTACTCCTTCGTCGGAAATGACGAATACAAAAAATTCTACTTTGGTCTTAAAAAACTCGCATTTATCTAGCTGACATTTTATGTTAGCCTTTTGCAAAGTGTCGAATATGGTTTCTATGTTTTTGAGGTGGGATTCTCTATTTTTACTGAAGATTACGATATCATCTATATATGTAGATGTAGCAAATTTTTCCTATATGATCACGAAGGATATCATCTAGGGCACGTTGGAAAATTGAGGGTGCATTTTTCAGCCCAAAGGGGAGCCGTGTGAACTCATATTTTGCATTATTGATTGAGAATGCTGTTTTCTCGATATCGGACTCTTTAAATTTTATTTGGTGGAAGCCACTCTTGAGGTCGAGTACGGAAAAAATTTTGTTGTTGCCTAATTGAGCGAGTACTTCGTTTATCTCGGGTATTGGGCATTTGTCGGCGACTGTTACTTTATTGAGTTTCCTATAATCTATTACAACCCTGTATTTTCTTTCTTTTGAGGCGTCTAGTTTTTTTGGTAAAACTCACACGGGTGAGTTATACGGGGACCTGGACGGTCGAATAATACCATCACCTAGTAGTTGAGAAATTTGTTTGTTAACTTCATCTTTAAGAGACATCGGATATTGGTAAAATTTTGAGTATATTGGGGTTTCTGAATTTGTTCTTATTTCCGCGGTAACATTAGTTGTATAGGTAAGTTTTTCTTCGGGTTTGGCGAATAGCTGTGAGTAATTCGAAAGTAACTTGTGCAATTCTGATCTTTGTTGTACTGTCAGATGGTCTGTTCGGGGGTTTATGTTATTAACTGCTTCTATTTTCTTTTCTTTTATTGGTATCCTAACTTGGTTATTAATCACTATGCAGTTTTCGTTGATGTAAATTACGGCATTTAGCTCTTTTAAACTGTCATTACCCAGAATGGCGTCAAATGATTTAAGTGTAGGGAGCAAGAAAAATTTTATGGGTACGTCCGTGATATTGAATAAATTGGCTATTTTGTGGTGTGTAATTTTGATAATACATCCTACGGATATGGCTTCGAAAGGTTTTATGTTCGGTATAGGGTTGGTAACTAAGGTAGGTTTTATGTAATTACGGTTAGACCCTGTGTCAATTAGTATTTTTAAGATTTGTCCGCCCCACACTTTAGCTTCAATGTAGGGTAACGAGGAGCTAGTTACCCCAAAAAATGTAAGTCGGTATATTCTCTTTGTGTAGAGTCTGTGGATTGTTCGTATCCGCCATGTTCTTGATATTCTTCTAATGTTTCCTCATAATCGTTGATAACCTCATAGTTTTCTAAAGTCTGTTCGTACTCTGTCAATGTACCTTCGTAACCGTTCGGGTCTGTTTCGTTCTCGTTGGTTTCTATATTAAAGTTGCGTTGTCTTTTGTCAAATTGTGGCATGTTACTTGTGGTTGGTGGGGGTCGTTTGCCGGCCTCGAAGTTAGTTCGGTTTATATAATTTATCTGTCTAGTCCTGATACTGGGGTCCACGTCCATAGGTTCTGGTCGTGACTGAGGTTTAGGTGCCGAGGGGCGAGGTGGTTCAATTGGCTGTTGTTGGTGACTTGTTACGATATAGCGTGGGGCCGCTGTAGGTTGCTGCTGTTGGTTGTAATAATTTTGAGGATACTTGGAATATTGTTGGTTTTGTTGGGGTATGGCATGTTGTGGTCGGAAACCCTGTGTGTTAGGCAATCTTTGCATTCTAGGCATTGGCATTGGTTTCTGCCCAGACGATCTAAATGGAATTGGTTGTACCCTAGCGGCTGCATGATACGATCGGATATTTTGGTTTTCGATGTTCAGGCAAAGGTGTAAAGCCTCAGGTAGATCGTTTGGTTCCTTCATACCCAGAAGACGTGGGAGATCACCGCGAAGGCCTCGGATAAAAGTGTCCAACGCTTTGTCCCTGTAAAGTTTGGTCCTAAGTAAGTCAGATTCTCGGGATAGTTCCATGCATCCAATCTTGTTAAGGATCAAGGACAAATGCTTATAGACTGTCTGATGGAACTCTTCTACTGATTGGTAGGGAAAACCACATAAAATAAATGCAGACAAAGACTCAGTATTTATGAGCAATTCCTTAAAATTATGGCTGAACACAGAAGAAATAAAACTTGATATCACCACAAGTAAAACAGGAATAGCGGACGTACTAGCTCGGCTGAAAAGTTCGTATCGTTTCTATCGGAGGTCGCCACTAAAATTAAATCTATCATTTTTGATTAGTACCAACCTTCAAAAGATATGCGTTTTAATTTCATAGCTGTAGGACTTATAGTTTTTAAGATATAGCATTTTTGATTAAATAACTTTTGATAATTTGAAAAAAAATGGCAAATAAGGAATTTCGTGTTTTGAAGAAACAGTTTTATCCATGAAATAAAATGCTGCTAATGCCAAAAAGTGGCTTGATAACTGTTATGCGGACCCTTTACCAGGAGAAACAACCAATTGTGGGTGGTTTTCTAAATTCCGTTCAGGTCATATGAGCGCCGAAGACGATGTGGACGCAGTGGACGCCCAAAAGAGGCAGTTACGAACGAAAACATTACAAAACGTCTCCATAAAACTATTAATGAAAAAATTCGAATTATAAATACAGATAATAATCAGGGAAAACAAAGAGACTAGAATGAAAACAATTTTATATACTTACAACTTGTAACGTAGCTTATATTCCTCAGGGGGACACGTCGCAATCGTCATCAGACCAGCAGGAGTGTAAAGTTAGCATAAGAATCGCGAGCGGGAACCTATAATGCCTTAGCTCTTTCGGCGGTGGGGTGGGTTTTTGTGAATCTCTCTAACTGCTTACATAATCTTATTTAAGGATCCCTACTGAAACTAAAAACAGGAGCTGATCGCTGCAAATCAAGCGAATCAAAGACTCAAATAACTGTAAAGGTTAACATCAAACAAAATGAGGGGATACGAAGATTCGAATATCAGTTTTTTCTGATCGGCATCACAAAAAGGGCTGAGTCTTAGCTGTTGATTGACTCATGGTGTCTACTCTATACCCAACCTTAGACCTTTCCACTGTTAGTAGAAAAATCCCCTTAAACACATCATATTTTCCATTTTTTTCATCATCACAGACTTCATAATTTAATTCAATTAACTTCAACATATTCAATCTTTAGCATTTCAAACAATTGGTCGGTAAAACAAATTTAAGCTAAACGCAAGGTAGATTATTCAAAGTGTGTACAACATCGAGAAGCAAATATAATTGTTTATGAAGAAACAAGTTGATAATTAACCGGACAAGGTCTCTACAAAATTGGTTACAGATATACGATCGAATCGCAAAATCATCATTAGACAAACGGATTAACTATTTGGAGGATATTGCAAAATTTTATAGGAAGGTTGAAGGGGAAGAATCGGTGCAGATCATACAAAGCAATTGGCATCGCTTCCGCTTCAACAAGAAGTGGATCACGTGACAAGAGCCGGAAAAACCTTTTTATCATATGCACGATTGCGGAAAAGGAGGTTCAAATACTCTGTAACTCACCCGTGCAACAATCCGATGAAGGCCTCCATAAATCTGCACTGTAGTGACTCCTTTTTGCTGTAAGTTTTGAACATTTGGAATTACTTAAAATGTAAGGACAAGGATGAGAAAAGGGTTGCCGTTCCAACGTGATTTTCTCAGACTACGCTCAATTTCGACAATTATTTTTACCAGAACAACCATACGTCTGTGAACTATCAACTTGTAATTGTAAAAATTGTTATTTCTATCTTTATCGTTTAAGTCTACTTTAATTTTGAAATGTGTAATAACGTTACGTTACTTTATAAGGATTAATTAAATGAATTTAAGATTTACAAAACTATCTATAAACCGGGTCAGTTTGTCAAGCAGCAATCCATAGCTGCAGCGACAAAGCCACGCTGGATGTGAATTTGAGGTAAGGTCGAACGACAGTCTATCAACACATTGGAAAGGCTTAATACCAATATTTTCTTCTTGGGCAACTTAGCCGTCTCCGACCTCGGCGTACAGATCCTGGCGCGCACTTGCGCAGTCATTGAACAATGTGCCGAAAAGACACAATTCGGTACCGCTTCTCCAATTGCACAATGCTTGGTTTGCAAAGGCTTTCTCAAAACTTTGGCCGCACAGCAGTGACGCAATATTATGCTCAAATTTCGTGTCGTCTCGATTCCCAATAAATCTCTCAATTATAAAGAAAATCACACACTTTAGCTACGTACCAGGCTCTATATAAGCTCAAGCTGTTGACGAGGCTGCAATGGCCACTACCGTTATGCTGCAAGTTTCTTCACAGGTATAAAATTTTCTTCTTCAATGAAAGGGTTATCCTGGTTTGACCCAATTGCTCTTCAAGAGCGAATTTGTATTTTATATAATGTTAAGATCGCTTGCTTGTGCAAGGATATGCAAAATTATTTACGAGTTTAATATTTGCACGTCTTAATGTGACGATGTTGCAATTGGAAAAGATCGAAAAATGCGCGAAGTTGGCTGCAGTTGCTAAATATTTCCAGAGTTGTCAGAAATTTTGCATAACTCCCTTGCCCAGTTCTAGTAAGGGCACGTTTAGCTTCTAGCCAATCTCTACTATTTGTTTTTATAAGTGATGCAAATTTGGAATATACGTCTATGCATGATAAATATTGTTCATTATCGATCGCGTAAAAGTCTATAACATAAAGTTCTCTAGGGTTATTTATTTCTGGGGTTAATTCAAAAGTTAAATTCGTGGATCTGTGTTCTGTTTTTGCAAGATTGCAGGTTTCACAATCGTTAATGATGTTTTGAATTAGTTTGTGGTAATCTGGGAAATAATGAGTTTCTTTGAAAAGTCGGATCATTTTTTCTATACCTGGGTGAAACAATTTAACGTGTTGAGTGATGATTAACTCTTTGAATTCAGGGTAGGTTTTAATATCTTTTAATTTTATAATGCTTTTTAAATTTTTAGTTACTGTGTGGGTTTATAATGTCTTGATATGCTTGTTGGAAAATTAAAAAGTCTTTATCATTTTCGATGTAAATTACGCTTGTGTGATTTAGAAAATATTTCAAAAGGAGATCTTTTGCTTTTAAATTTGTGAGTTCTGTGTATTTAATTTTTATTTTTGTTTTAGTGAAATACTTTTCAATGTCTATTTGATCTATGGTATCTTTTATAAATTCAATTTGTCTCGCAAAATGATTTAAAGGTTTCTCGGTGATTTGAATATAATTTTCGTTACTTTCTGATGCGCTGTGTATTGTTGCTGCTGTTGAAATATTTTCTTCTTCTTCTTCTCCTACCATGTTTTCTTCTAGTTTAACACGAGAGAGAGCGTCTGCTACAAAGTTTAATTTTCCTTCCAAGTATTTTATTTTGAAGTTGTATTCGCTGAGTTTTATTCGCCAACGTTGTAATTTCATATTAGGTTCTTTGATGTTATTCAACCAAACAAGTGGTTTGTGATCGCTTAGAATATCAAAAGGGACCCCATATAAAAACGGACGGAAATATTTTGTTGCCCAAACAATAGCTAGTAATTCTTTTTCTATTGTGCTATAATTTTGTTCATGGTCATTAAGAGTTCTACTTGCAAAACTAACTGGTTTGTTGTCTTGTGATAACACGGCTCCTATTGCGAAGTTACTAGCGTCAGTAGTAACTTGGAACGTTTTTGTAAAATCAGGGCAAATGAGAATTGGATCATTCATGATTAAAGTTTTCAATTTCTCAAAAGATTTGTTATACTCGTCATTTTTAGTGTCGATTTTTGCTCCTTTTTTCAAAAAGACAGTCATGGGTTTTGCTATTTTAGCGAAATCTGGAATGAATTTTCTATAATAACCACAAAGACCTAAAAATGATTTAATTTCTTTTGAGCTTTTTGGTATTGGAAATTGTTCGATTGCCTTTATTTTATCTTTATTCGGTCGTATGCCTTCTGGACTTATAGTATGTCCTAAGAAATCGGTTTGTTTCTTGAGAAATTCACATTTGTCTAGTTGAAGTTTTAAATTTGCCTCTTTAAGTTTCTCAAAAACCTTTCTCAGTGAGTCTAGGTGTTCATTAAGAGACGTGGAATAGACGATGACGTCATCCAAATACACAAGGCAATGTTTGTTAATGAGGTCTTTCAGGACAAAGTTCATACAACGTTGAAATGTTGCTGGGGCATTTTTTAACCCGAAAGGCATACGAGTGTACTCGTAATGGCCATGTTTCGTTGAAAATGCTGTTTTAGGTATTGATTTAGGGTCCATTTCAATTTGATGGAAACCTTTTGCTAAATCAATTGTGGTGAAATACTGACATTTGCCAAGCTTTCCCAATATTTCGTCCATATTAGGAATTGGAAATTTGTCGTTTATAGTAATTTCATTTAAATTACGATAATCGACCACCAATCTAAATTTCTTTTTACCTGAAGCATCTGTTTTTTTTGGTACGATCCATAAAGGGCTGCAATATGGGGAATCGCTTTCGCGTATGATCCCTTGTTTCAACATTTCGTCAATTTGGTTATTAACTTCGGTCTCGTATGCGAATGGGTAGGAGTATGGTCTTTTATATACTGGGTTATCATGTGATGTTTTAATCTCGTGACGTATAACACTGGTGAATGTTAAATCTTCATTTTCGGAATATTGGATGTCATCAAATTCTTTCAAAAGTTTTGTTAATTTATTTTTCTCTTCTTCGTTCAGATGGTCTAAGCGATATGTACGTTCTGAATTTAGGTCATTGTTCAATGCGTAAGAGACTTCGTTTGTAAAATTATTTTCTTGTAAGACTCCGTCAAAATTTTTTGATGAAGTTGATTCATTTAGTTGTAGTTCCTTGTGAAAGAATTTTCTGTCATTGAATATTGTAAATTTTTTAGTGTAATCTACTATACCATTATTCTCCATTAAAACTTTCCTACCTAAGAGGATATCGTAATAAGGTGAAAACTGATGTATATAAAATTGTTGGTTTTGCTGAAATAACCCATTAGCTGGCAGGTTAACAAATTTGTTTAAACGTGAATACCCTGTCATACTTCGGACAATTATTTGTTTATTATGGACTTGAAGATTAAAAAAATTTTGCGTCATCATGTTAATAGAGGATCCAGTGTCTACTATGCATCGGTATTTGTGATTGTTAAACATAATTTCTATGTATTGGTGTGTTCCCAGGCTGCTATTGGAAAATTTTCGGCTTGTTGACATTGCGGATCTGATTGTGTCTCAGTTTCTGTATGCTGTAATTGATCTTCGTGGTACTGTTCGTTTTGTTTATTGTATTGGTCAGCATTTTCATCGTAATCTGATTCGTATTGTTGATGATTTTCGTCAATTTGCATGCGCGACTGTCCGCTCCCTTCCTTAAAACGTTTAGTTGGCACTCTTTGCTGCTGTGAGGGCTGGCTATAGTTTCGGGTGTCATTCTGTCGGTCGTGATTTATGTCTTCTCTGAATTCATTATACAATTGCCTATTCTGATCGAATTGTTGTTGCCTAGTCTGTGGGACTCGTTGATAAGGTGTTTGGTTACTGTTTACATTCAAATTTTGGGTTTGCGTGGGAGACTTGAATGGATTAAAGGGGCGATTGAATTGTTGGCCGGAGAAAGTGTTTTTGTTGTGATCGATATTAGTTTTGTTGTTAGTATTTGAGTTTAGGGAGTTAACGCCTAATTTTGGACGATTATCAGATTTCTTGTCTTTTTCAGAGATTGGGTCTTCGTATAGACCTTCTTGTTGACCAACTTGTCGTAATTTTTGCACTGTCGAAATATCATATCTTGCCAATGTCATAAATAATCTATCTGGGAGTTTGCGTTGAATTGTATTTTTGATTGTGGTGGCCATTGCTTGGGTATAAACAATTGAATTATTTTGATTGTTTTCTAAGGCTAATTTGTTTATTATAATTGTACACTTATCTTCTAATTCTTCGCAAAACAGACGTAAGTTACCTTTGTAAGGTGTAGAGTAGAGGCGTTGTAATAATTCTTCCAACGGTGTTTGCGTCTTGAACTCATCGATTAGGGCACCTTTTAGAGTTGTCCATTCGTTGTGAAATCCGAGCTGTGATATTTTTTCTGCATCTCCAATGATTTGTAGTTCAATGGCTCCAAAAATTACGGCCTTCTGTCTTGGGTCATTGGTAGGGTAAAGGTTCATCAAGTACTCAATTCGCCTGATGAAAGGACTGAGACTGCATGGATCTCCAGAAATTTGAGGTACTTGGCGGATTTGTCGAAGTAATTGAGTTAAATTGTCGTTTGTTAATGCCATATTTGTTGATGTTTCTTGTTTACTTGTTTGATTTAACGGGGGTAAGGTAGCGGTCACACTCATGAAGCGGGCTACTGTGTTTGTTACATATAACTTGGGTGGCGGTCACGCAATATCTAGCGGGCCACTGATTTTTGTTCACGTACTGCTCAGTATAATGAGACTTATGTATTAAGTGAACTGCACTGTGCACTGGTTGATTAATTAAAATTCACTGTAGTGGCGGTCACACTTTATCTAGCGGGCCACAAAATAGGTCTTTTAATTAATTTAATGCACACAGGTTCTTATGCGGATATCGTTTCGTTATAAAATTGTAACGTTTACCGAATCACTATTTCGCGGCAATTCGCGTGCTCAATCTTAAAGAATATCTTGGTTATGCAAGGATTCTTTGTCACTTGATTGGATAGGATACACGGATATTACTTATAACTTTTCGATATCCTACCGGCTGCGCCAATTATGTGTTCAACAATTACATATCAAATAAAAAAATATATTTTATTTTTAGACCCCGTACTTAAAAAAAGTACAGGGGTCTATTAAGTTTGTTTCAAAAAAAATGTGCGTAACAGGCAGAAGGAGGCGTGGCAGACCCCATAAAGTATATATAAGTTAAATGATAAGAGTTTTGATTCTTTTATTTAATATTATCGTAAGATATTTATTAGAATCCAGCCGGATCGCTCAAAGGTTCGTATTAAACTGTTTTACAAATATTTCTTAAGCTAACATTAAACAGTGGCTGCGTCGCAGTGACGTCGACAGATTGCTGACTCTGCGCCTAGTGCCGTTCTTCATTGGCCACTTGGCGTGCATAGCTAAGGGATCATATTTCCCCGCTGGCTGTTGACCGGCCGGCAATGCAGAGTCGGCAATGCACGATCAGCGTTTCTGCGGCAGAGTGTCGCAACAATGTTGCGACGGCATCCGGTTGCCCAATCGAACCTAGCTGTGGTTAACTCCTCCCTCAGCTAAGTGAAGCGCGTCCTCGGGCTTCCTCAAGCTTGCTTGTAGGCCTGCTAGCATTGTGGACCGCTCTCGAAGTTTTTTTCGTTGGCGGACTTTGTGAGTGATGACCAAGCAGGTGATGACAATGGTCAGGGTGATGCCACTGCTCATGACGGGACTTGACAGGACTCTGGTTCGCAGTTGGCTGATGTACTGGAGGTTCGCCAAACTCAACTCGTTTAGATAGGGCAGACTGAGGTGTTCCCGGTGTTCGGTTATGTTTATTTGGGCGACTGCTTGCACCACTGGTTTTCTCCTGAAGACCCCATAGTTGTTGGTGAATAACGTGCCATTTATCCAGATCTTGTCATCAAATGTCAGTAGGTAGGTTTCGACAACTGACTGTTGGAAGCCAGCATGGTCTGATATGTTTGCGGCGGCGTTGTTGATAATTATTGCGCCATCGTCTACCAGGGTCATCTTGTCCGAGTGTCCGGGGCGAGTGCTGCAGTGCGCGAGGGTGCCCGTGACCAGTTGTTGCGCGCAATATGGTGCTTCTAATTGTTTGCAGAATGTAGAGCCAACCGCCACATCACACCCACCGATAGCTAAGATATTCGTTCCGCAGTCGGCAACTGTGTTAGTGGTTTCAAAATCTAAAATTCTATTTTTGTGACTTACGGGGAAAATGTTAATTTTTTTACATACTAAGTTTGGAATTGGATATTTGATTAAAAAATATAAACTGTCGTTATTTGAAAGGCCTTAATGCTAGCTACTTCTAGTATGTCTGTTACGCTAACATTGGTGAAATGTTGAAACATTAATTCCTTAATATCAACATTATCTAACATAACCGGGCTGATCAGGTTTATCTTTGCCAACGTTAGTACGAGGATTGAATTTTGTAGATCAGTAATTATTATTCTATTTTTTGCCAAAATTGTTTCATACATGTGCTCCATGTCAGTTCCGTCAGTTCTGTGTATTGAATTCATTGTCCTGGTCAGTTCGTTAAGTCTTGTTTGGATTTTAGTGTTTATTTCTATCTGTTTAGTTTCTACGTCTATCAACTGTGTCTGCCTGAACTTGATCTGTTTCTAATCGTCAAAGTCAGGAGTTCCCGCCACTACCTTAAGGGCTGTCCCTAACAAATTTATGCTACGGGAGTGTCTATGGTTTACCTTAAGTGTTTCAACTAACGCCTCGATATGTCCGAGGTCAGTCATTATTACCCTTTTTTCGTGGTCCTGGTTAAATAAGTCCAAGGTCTTCTTAGTCTCGTCCACGTATGTTTCGTACGATGTCACGTTCGTAGTGTGTCCTAGGTATCCGTACTCTTTCCAAATAGTCACGTCTCCATCTGATATAGTCCGAAGAAGTATAATTCGTCAATTTTACGGTCGCGGTCGTGAAAGTTGTCAGAAGAGACACTAGCAGGGATGTTAGTCTAAATGTTTTCTTATAAATCTAAAATTCTATAAGATAATTTACTTCTTATTTTCTAAGATTGTCCTTATGGACCACTCCCTTTAATAAGAACTGTCGTTCCGAGGTCTGCTTCTACTATGCCTTCTGTGCATAGTGGGGTCAACTTATTTCCGAGGCGTTTGTTTGGTTTGACCTATACCTTATCTCCAACTTGGTATTCCTTATCTTCCCTTTTCTTATTTTCTTGTTCCATTTTCCGTTTTTGTGCTTTTTCGATTTTATCCCTGACTTGTAGTAAGATTTTTATTGTATTTGAATGAATGATTTCAATTGGCTTCCTATTTGTTACTGAATGAATGGTTCTATTATATTCTATTGTCGAAAGCAGAATAAGGTCGACAGTTTCATTGATTTGCCTACTGAGTTTCATGCAACGTGCAATTTCTGCTAATGTGCTATGGAATCTTTCCACCTGACCATTAGAAACGCTGTGTGAAGGGGGTGCATTTGCGATTTGAATGTTGAAGTTTAACAAAGTGGATTTGATTGTTTCTGAATTAAGGGATCTCTCATTGTCACAATAAATGGTTTTGATATTTGGGAAAATGTTCACATGTTGTAATAATGGGTCTTTGATGTCGACAATTTCCCTTGAACAGGTTGTACTATTGCAAACTTGGAAAATTTATCGACACACGTAAGAAAGTATTTTTGGTCTGTGGAAAATACATTTACGTGTAAAAGTTCTCCTGCGTAAGTGGGAATTGATGTTTCGCCCAACATCTGTTTTTTCGGATGTCGGTAATATTTGGCCAGTGAACAGACTCTGCAGTTGGCAACAATTTCTGTTGCAAGCCTATTCATATTTGGGAAGAAATAGTCGCGCAATATTTGTTCTACATTTTCTTGTGCTGCGCGGTGAGCTCTGTTATGCTCAGCTGTCACTATTTCTCTTTGTTTTGCCTTGTCCGTGATTTCCGTATCTAGATATTTGGAATATCTGAATGTAGTTGACGGAAAAAGTTCGATCAGCTTATACTGGAAAAAGGCAAGGATTGGCAGCTCACAATGTATTGCATTTACAACTGCAACATTCACTGCGTCTTGTAATGTCTGTAGAAGTGTGCTGCGATCTGAGACTCGTATGACGTGTCTTGCTTTATTTTGGAAGAGCAAGAACGTTCTGACTGAGGGGGAATCAGCTTCTTCGATTAGAATCTGATTCCTAAAACTGTTAATCGGCTTGTCCGTAGTCTCAATTGTGTAAGTCAGAGATTTTTCACTATGAATTGGAGCAAGGTCCGAACATTGGGAACCAGAATCTAGGGCGTTCAAGTTATGACGCGACAATGCGTCAGCCACATAATTCTCCTTGCCGGGTTTGTAAATCAGGTTGGCATTATGCTCATCGATAAAGGCTATCCAGCGTTTTATCTTGGCATTTGGGTTACGGTCCGATACAGCGAAGGTCAAGGGTTGATGGTCGGTAAAAATGATTAGTTCTTTAACTCCGTACAGGTAATTCCGGAGACTTTTGAGAGCCCAAACAATTGCCAACAACTCTCGCTCGTTTGTTGCAAAATCTGCTTCTTTATCCCGCAATGTTCTTGAGATCATTGTTATCGGGCGACCTTCTTGGGACAACACTGCTCCCAAACCATGCGCTGAGGCATCAGTTGTGAGGTCGAAGCATTTTTTAAAGTCTGGGTATCTTAACATCACGTCTTCAGATATTAAGATCTTCTTCAATCTGTCAAAGGTGTCCAGCTGTTTAGGTGTAAGTTCGATTGGAACTTTCCTTGACTGATTGGCACTTATTTTACCATTGTCGCCTTTTAGCAGCTCGGTGAGAGGCTTATCTAAGGCGGCATAGTTTTTTATGAAACATCTGTAGTAACTAGACAGCCCTAGGAATGACCTAAGGTCGAATAAGTTTGAAGGTGGCTTGAAATTTAAAATAGTTTGTACCTTGTCAGGAGACGTTTTTATACCGCACTCGAGGCACTAAAAATCCCAAGTATTCCACACTTTTTTTTTAAAATTTGGATTTTTCTTGAGATACCCTCATGCCAGCATCGTAAAGACTTTTTGAGACCCAGTCAATGTGTCTGACGTGGTCCTCTTTACTTTCGGAAAATATTATTACGTCATCGACATAGACGTAACATGTTTTCCCTATTTGTTCCCTGAGAACATCATCAATTGCCCTTTGAAATATGCTTGGGGCGTTTTTGAGACCAAAAGGAAGCCGACAAAACTCGTACTTCCCATTTTTTACTGAGAATGCGGTTTTTTCTCTATCCCTTTCTGCGAGTTCGATTTGGTGGAAACCTGATTTCAGGTCCAACGTTGTGTAAAATTGAGCTTTACCCATGTTTGACAGTATTGTCGAAATAGAGGGTATGGGATATTTGTCGCTCACGGTTTTTTAATTGAGTTTCCTAAAATCAATAACCATTCTCTTCTTCTTGTGTCCGAGCTCGTCGATACCTTTTTATCAACGACCCAAATAGGGTTGTTGTATGGGGATCTGGACGGGCGAATAATACCGTTTTCGAGAAGTTGTTGAAATTCTGAGTTTACTAGAATCCGCTACGCCCATTGGATATGGGTATAACTTGGAGTACACTGGCTCCTCATCTGTTCGGATGGTGGCCAAAGTGTTTATGTTGAACGGCAGGGACTCATTTGGGTCTGCGAAAGCTTTTATTCTTAATTTAATCATTTTGTTAAAGGGTTCTTTCATAGCCGAGGGCACTTCTGTATCATCAACTTTGATGAAATTTACGTTAAAACATTTTCAAATTTGAGTGCTTCAATGCCGCCCCAAATTTAATTTTTATTGTTGGTAAGATCAATATTCGCGTCGATTTTCATAAGCAAGTCAAGACAATTATTCCGTCAAAGTCGTTTAGCGTTGACAGAGTAAAAAGTTGGATTTTACGTTAAATATGTTTATTAAACATTTTTTCTCAATTTGGGTACCTCCATGTATAGATTTTACTTGGAACGGTTTTTCAACGTTTGTGATATTTCTCAATTCGGACAAAGGCTTAATATAATTTTTTGACGCTCCGGTATCGACTAATAATTTGATAAGCCGCCCCGCTACATATCGTTTGATGTACGGGAGATAGGACCTAGTCCTTAAAAATTCAAGGACTCAAGGGCAGCTTCATCTTTGAATGATGGGACACCTTCCTCTGCAGTGGACTGATAATCATTATCATCAGTGGTCTGCTCTTGTGTTGTAGATTTATTTTCTGTCTGCTCAGGCCTGAGCCCGGATTCCTGTTGAAGTTTGTTGGTTGTCGAAATCGACGGATCGACATCCATTGGTTCGATTTGAGCTTGTTGCTGTCGTCCTTGAAAACGCTGTTTAGAAACACTAGGCTGTGGATTTGGTTGTGGCTGGGCCCCCGACGGGCTCGCCTTGTCCTTATTATTCCCGATTGTATTCATAAGCTGAGGGAGTCTTGATTGGCTTGTACCCTCATTGTGCTGGTAGCGTGGACGCTGGTCAGAGTATTTCTGGACCTTTCTTTCTTCAGTGGTCTTTGAAAAACTTGCTGCAAATTGCACATAGTCATTGCTTACTTCTGCCTCTAGCGCAATCGCCAAGGCAGAAGGTAAATCCTCAGGTTTGGCTGGGAATACCGCTAATTTGAGAGATTTTTGAGACCTGACACGAATGAATGTAGGGCATCGTCCCTAAATTGTTCATTCAGTATTTCCGCCTCTTCAGCGCTATGTGTCATAATGGTTTTGTTTGCGAGATGAGTCAATGTCTTCTCAACCAAGTCGTAATATTCTGGCAAGGATAGGTCGCCCTGTCTCAGGGTGCCAAGTTTTTGTAACAGGACACGTATCGGTGTCTTGTCAGCATAGATAAATTCAAGTCTATCTATAATGGCCTCAAAGTTCAGGGTTGTGTTGTAGACGTCAGCGTTGCACTTGCTGCGCCTTTAACTTTGTTTCGAATAATTCCTACAGCGAGAAAATGTTTAGCACTGCCTTTGAAATTTTCAAAAACTTCATAGGCGGAAGTTGCTGCTTCACGAAAAGCGACATATTCGCTTTGTTTACCGTCGAACTCTGGCAAAGACTTTACCATGTCGAGCGGCAGGTCACATCCTATTCCCTCGACAATTTTTACTCTCTCGTATCGTTTCTTTTCTTTAGTCTTATCTGTCGGAACCTGTAGTTTTTCTAATTTTTCGTCAAAGGACTTTGTTACCGCCTGGATTTTATCATCCATCGTTGAAGCCTAATGCCGGAGAGCTACGTCCATTATTTTGACTACCTCGTCACTCATATTGGCTTTAATCTGTTTTGTCGGTTCTTGTTTTTTGTAAGAGTCTATGAGTTCCTCTTCTTCACTTTCAGTATTAGTTCTACCCCTCCCATAAAGATTCGTCAAAACTAGGATACAGTTTGTTACAAAATTGGTTTAAAAAGGAATGCACTTATTTTTCTTTTTTTTTTTTAAATATCTCCCGATCAGTATGATATTTTTTTATTTTATTTTTAATTAAGGAATTAATTAAATATTTCAAACATTTCACTTACATGAGATTCATTATTCTTATTCAATCGGTATTCAAGTGTGGGTGCGACGTGAATGTGGGCGGTGTTTTCTTCTGTGGCAGCTTCTGTTGCTGATAGTTGTTGTCTTTTCTTATTTTTTACTCGCTCAACAGTGTGTTGGGGTTTATTATATTTTTTTTTGTTAGTTGTAGTTCGTTTCACTTAGTGTTGTTACTTGTTTTGTATTTATTATTATTTTTTTATTACTTGCAGTATTAGCCACACAAAAAAATATTTATATTTTCACAATTATGTTATAGCGTTAGCTAGATAACCATTTTTCATTTCACAATTTTTCTTGTAATTTTGTTCAGATAAATATTTTTTGCTTCACAGTTTGCTTTGTAGCGTTAACTTAGATAATTATTTTGTTTCGCAATTTGTTTGTTTCACTTTTTGTTCTGCACCGTTAGCTAAATAATTGTTTCACAATTTATTCTGTAGCGTTAGCTAGATAAATGTAAATGTAAATAAAAGTCGCGGTAGCAATAACTTTTTTATTATTACGCAAAAATTTCTCACTCGCGGCGTTAGCTAGCATAGTAATAGTTATATTTTTTGCGGAGTTTAATGCCGTTGGGCGCCAGTTAAATGATAAGAGTTTTGATTCCTTTATTTAATATTATCGTAAGATATTTATTAGGATCCAGCCGGATCGCTCAAAGGTTCGTATTAAACTGTTTTACAAATATTTCTTAAGCTAACATTAAACAGTGGCTGCGTCGCAGTGACGTCGACAGATTGCTGACTCTGCGCCTAGTGCCGTTCTTCATTGGCCACTTGGCGTGCATAGCTAAGGGATCATATTTCCCCGCTGGCTGTTGACCGGCCGGCAATGCAGAGTCGGCAATGCACGATCAGCGTTTCTGCGGCAGAGTGTCGCAACAATGTTGCGACGGCATCCGGTTGCCCAATCGAACCTAGCTGTGGTTAACTTATATTCTTGATCAGCATCAACAGCCGAGTCGATATAGCCATGTCCGTCTGTGCGTCCGTCCGTCTGTATGAAAATCGAGATCTCAGAGACTATAAGAGCTAGAGACAACAATCTTGGTATGTAGGCTCCTATATTGCAAGCAGATCAAGTTTGTTTTAGAATTTTGCCACGCCCCTCGAACGCCCTAAAATCCAAATTAAACAATTTCATATCTAAATTACAAGAACAATTTTAAAGCTAGAAACTGCAGATTTTGCATAGATGAAGCGTAAATAGTCCACGACCAGTGTAGAAAATTTCATTGCGATCGAACGTTAAATAGCGAAGATATTAAAATTATAAGTTAAGTTGTTTAATTGTGTGAGGGTTAGCAGTAATCATAAATAAATGGCATTAATCATAAATAAATGCTGTTGACAAAACTGAAATTTGGCAAATGAACGTCACATTGTTGTTTGATTTATTGTTGTATATTTTTAGTCGTTCGTGAGTTATAGCGTCGCAAACATGGAGCAAAATAAAGAGAAAATACGGCATATTTTACAGTACTACTACGATAAAGGCAAAAATGC
>JAWNLU010000607.1:0-20931 GCA_035042165.1 Drosophila kuntzei | reverse complement strand
GACAGGAATTTTTAGTTCCGGGCCTGCTGGAGAGAGGCCTTAAACAAAGAAAACTTTTTACAGTATATATATACAAATATATATTATACATTATATATATACTAAAGTTTAAAAAAAAGCTGAAATAATTAAATAATTCATTATCTAATATAAATAAAAATATATAAGCTAAAAAAATAATAATAATATAATACATAAGCTGAAATAAATAAAAATACAAAAGCTGAAATAAATAAAAATATATAAACTGAAATAAATAAAAATGTATAAATTATTAATTTCCATAGTCGAGTCCAGTGGCACCTGCCGGTTGCGGCGTAGGTCCAATGTCTGTAGCTCCACTCGGGTACGTTGATCCAGTGACTCCGCCGGTTGCAGCTGAAGTCCAATGGTGATAACAACGAAGGCTGTGGTGGGATCACTTGTGAAGTTCTCCTTTTGCTAGCCTTAGGGCTTAGCAATAAAACACTTTAGGTTCAATACAGCTAATGCCGGAGTAGTGCAATTATATTTGACGTGCTTTGTTTAAAGCTAGATACAAGACTGAAGATGTGAAATAAAAGAATATGGATCTAAAGCTAAATACATTAAATGGAAGACTACTGAACATGCCATGGGCTCATGGTCGGCATGCCGACTCAGCATAAACATAATATAAGCAAAGCGATTGCGACACAAAGTGTCGTCTGGCTATTGCACCCAATCGTTAAAGCTAAGAATGTTGCAGCGCGAATCTGATGCCTCAGCATTTCGGGCGCGCGGGTTACTCGAGAAGTTCTAGCGAGGTCCGCTAGTTAACTTGCTTGTTAACTATTCCCCCCTCAAGATCATTGCCGTCCTCGGTGATGTTTAATTCGCTGATCACCTTCTGTAGCTTGACTGAAGAGCTTCGCCGGATCCACCATTGATGTACGAGGATGAGACCGCAGAAAACAAGGCTGACTGCAACTCCAATTGCGAACCAGAATTTGGGAGATCCGCCAGATGTAACATCGTCTTTGAGTTCCTGGATGATATGTAGATTGTGCTCATTCATACGTTGTAGTAGTGGTAGGCTTAATACGTGATCGTGTCCCGTGATGTTTAGTAGGGGCGATGCTGCGATGCCTGGGGCCTTGCTTAGAGCTCTGTTACGATTTAGATATTTAGTATTATTTATTAAGGCTGCGTGTTCGAATGTTACGAGATGAGCTCCTTTTGTTGTTATCATGGGCCCGTCATCTACGATGACGTTGATGATTATTATTCCTTCATCCACTATGGTGACCGGTTCCAGGTGACTGCGTGCGGCATATAGCTGAGCCGCCTGAGTGTATCCCGCGTGCGCAGGTATCATGCGTCGCATAGCAGCGTCCGTCACAGCTAGGGTTTCATCGGCGCATGTTGTCATGTAATTGCAGTACGGTATTGTTGTGTGCCACAGGGAAGATTATGACCTTTTTGCAAATAATTTTAACTTTAGGATATTCAATTAGTATGTGAATAATACAATCGGTCTGGAAAATCTTTACGATTGATACTTCCATTAAACTAACTATAGGGACTTCTTTGAGCTGTTCAGTAAAAATGGATTTCAAATCATTGTGATCAAAAATTGTGGGATTTATAATGTTTGATTTGGCAAGCGTTATAGTGAGCATGAGGTTTTGTATTTCTGTAATCAGCATTCTGTTTCTCGCTAGTAGCGTTTCGTACAAATGCGCAGTGTCCACTAAATCACCCTTTTTTTCTTTAAGTATCTTATTGACTGTATCGGTAAGTAAATTGATTTGCCTTTGTGTTTTTGTATTAATTTGTATCTGTCTATTGTTTGATGCTATCAGCTGAGACTCGGTTATCTTGATTCTCTCAAGGTCTGACGAGTCAGGAGTACCTGCCACGACTTTCAATGCTGTCCCCAAGAAATCCAGGCTTCTAGCTATCCTATGGTGTATCATTAATGCGGATAATATATTTTGAACATGGTCTATGTCTACTTCTAACAATTTTCGCATATGCGATTGTGGGAATAATTTGGTAAATTGTATTGTGTCATCTATAATATAACACATTGATACAGATGCTTGCATCACAACAATCAAAATAACCAATGGCGCCCCTACGAATAACTCTTTGGAACGCTAACGGTGTTTCACGGCATAAACTTGAGCTAACTCAATTCCTATACGACAAACACATCGACGTAATGCTGCTCTCAGAGACGCATCTCACTAACAGATACAACTTTCAAATACATGGTTACTCATTCTACGGTACAGATCATCCGGATGGAAAATCACACGGTGGAACGGGTATCTTAATCAGAAACCGAATCAAACATCATTTTCATAAGAGGTATGCAACAGACTATCTGCAATCTACATCTATAAACGTACAATCGGGGAACAGCAATCTTACAATCGCCTCAGTATATTGTCCTCCTCGTTTCAAAATCTCTGAAACTCAATTCATGCAATTCTACACTACACTGGGGAATCGTTTTATAGCGGCTGGTGACTACAATGCGAAGCACACCTATTGGGGCTCTCGCCTGGTGACCCCCAAGGGAAAGCAGCTATACAACGCAATCATAAAACCCAGCAACAAACTTAGATATGCTTCCCCGGGTAGTCCTACATACTGGCCTTCGGACCCTAAAAAGAAACCAGATTTAATAGACTTCGCTGTGACAAAAAAATCCCACGGAATCTGATAACAGCCGAAGCGCTTTCGGACTTATCATCCGACCACTCGCCTGTTCTGTTAAATCTTCTCCAATGCCCGGAACTTGAAGAGTATCCCTATAGGCTCACAACACACAGAACCAACTGGCTTAAGTTCAAGAAATATGTGAGTTCTCACCTTGACCTAGCCCCGCAGTTCAACATCGAAGCTGACATCGACAGCTCTGCTGATTTACTGGCAAAGATACTCGTCTCTGCAGCTAAAATCTCTACACCACAAGACGTGACAGTACAAACCCAACAACACAAAACCAATTTTGAAATTGAACAACTTGTGCTGGAAAAGCGAAGACTGAGACGCGACTGGCAGTCACATCGCTCGCCATTTACCAAACAACGACTTAAAGATGCTTCACGCAGGCTCAGCAAAGCTCTAAAGCGTGAAGAAGCGGATGCCCAATGCCGGTACATATGGAAATTATCGCCAACCAGTACAAAGCATCCATCCAACTCTAAATGTGCCAATCGAAACAGTAATCCCTATAAGAAACTCTTCAGGCTCCTGGGCCGGAAGTGATAAAGACAGGGCCAACACATTTGCTGCTCAACTGCAGTCTTTGCTTTTTTCATACCAAGTACGGGGTCTCCGACAGTCGAGTATGGTCGACTGTATCGCGAGCGAAGCGAGCCGGGGGTAGGCGAGTGATCGTTTCTGAGTTGAACGAAGCTTCGTTGTCGCAATAAATGGTTTTGGTTTTCGGCAAAATGTTAACTAGTTGTAATATGGGAGCTGTTATATCTGTAATTGCACGAGATGTTAATGGCTGAACAACTGCAAATTTAGAAAATTTATCAATACAGGTCAATGTGTAACATTTCTCCAGCATATGATGGTATTGGTGTTTCCCCGAGTTCCTGCTTTTTTGGGTGACGGTCATATTTAGCGGTAGTGCATACTTTGCAATTTAAAACGACCTCGTTAGCCAACTTAGTCATTTTTGGAAAATAGTAATCACGAAGGATTTGTTTTACATTTTCCTGTGCTGCTCTGTGTGCACGATTATGCTCGGTACTAACTATTTCGACTTTTTCGTCCTTGTTAGTGATGTCTGATACCATATTCTTACAGTGCCAAAATTTGGTTGTCGGGAAAAGTGACACTAACTCATGTTGAAAGACGGCCAAAGTTGGGAAATTAAAATGGAACGCGTTTGCAACATCAGGATTCACTACAAGTTTTAGTGTCTCCATAAGACTACTTCTGTCTGTGAAATGTATCACGTGGCGGGTCTTGTTGCCGAACATGATTAGTCTTCGATGCAACGAATAACATGCTTCTTCTAAAACTACTTGATTTCTAAAGCAGTTCAAGGGCTTGTCAGTTGTTTCGACTGTGTACGTCAGGGAAAGCTCACTGTGAATGGGTGCTGCATCTGATTGCGGCTCATCTTGTAAAGCATTAATATCCTGCCGGGATAGGGCGTCAGCCACGAAGTTTTCTTTGCCTGGCTTGTAATGGATTTTTGCATTATGCTCTTCAATGAAAGCTTTCCACCTTTAAATTTTTGCGTTAGTATTCTTTTCAGATACTGCAAACGTGAGCGGTTGATGGTCCGTGAAAATGTGTACCTCTCTGGTACCATATAGGTAATTCTGAAGTTTCCCGAGGGCCCATACAATAGCCAATAGCTCCCTTTCATTGGTAGCATAATGGGATTCACATGGTTTTAATATACGTGAAATCATCGTAATGGGTCTTCCCCCTTGAGATAGCACTGCTCCGATACCACTTGCGGAAGCGTCGGTGGTTAAATCGAAGGGCTTTTTAAAATCTGGGTACATGAGCATGACATCTTCTGATGCCAATATGTTTCTTAACCGGTTGAAAGCCTCGCGTTGCGAGTCACCGAATTCTATCGGCATTTTCCTGGACATGTGCTTACTAACTGAGCCATTTTCGCCTTTCAGTATATTTGTTAAAGGTCTTGCTATGGAAGCGAAATCTTTAACAAATACCCTGTAATAGCTGGCAAGGCCCAAAAAAGACCTTAGAGCAAATAAGTTTTTTGGTTCAGCGTATTCTTGAATCGCCTTAACCTTCTCGGGGTCTGTCTTTGCTCCTTCGCTGGTAACCACAAAACCTAACTATTCGACACTTTCTTTAAAAAACTTTGTCTTCTCCTTAGAGACTCTCATGTTAGCATCGCAAAGACGCTGAAGTACTATATCAATGTGTCGGACGTGATCGGCTTCATTTTCGGAAAATATTATTACGTCATCAACATAGACGTAACATATTTTACTAATTTGTTCTCGAAGAACATCGTCAATTGCTCTTTGAAAGATGCTACCAGCATTCTTCAAACCAAAAGGCAATCGACAAAACTCGTGCTTTTCCTCCGTTTACTGAGAAAGAAGTTTTCTCACGATCTTTTTCAGCTAGATAAATCTGGTCATACCCGGATTTCAAATCTAACGTGGTGAAAAATTTTGCCTTTCCCAGATTCGCTAAAATCATTGGAATGCTTGGGATTCGGGTAACGGTCCGCAACAGTTCGCTCATTTAGCTTCCTGAAGTCAATGACGAGCCGATGGTTCTTATTACCACTGGCATCTAGTCCTTTCTTATCAGCAACCCACGCCGGGCTGTTGTAAGCAGATCTTGATGGTCTTTTTATGATGCCATCATTCAATAAGTGTGCGATCTCGTTGTTAACGCAGAATCTGCGACACCTGTAGGGTATGGATATAGCTTTGAGTATACCGGCTCGTTATCCTCGGTACGAATTGTGGCAATGACAAAAGTGTTGAAGGGCAGTGCCTCGTTAGAGGTCGAAAAAGCCTTAATCCGCTTCAATATCATCTTTTTGAATTCGCCCCTTACAATGTCAAGGACTATTATGTCATCGACACGTGTGAAGTTCACGTTGTCGCAAAAGTGGTGTTTCAACATTTCCGACTTGTTGCCGTAGGTTATGTTGTTACCCATGAGATTCAAAGTTACACCTGCCTGCGTTAGCAGATCGAAACCTATTATAGCGTCGAATGTGTTGAGGGTGTCTAAAATGAAGAACGGGACAACTTTCCCAAAAATTTTCATTGAACATTTTTGTTTAATTTTACTGGATCCATGTATGGAATTCACAGTAAATGGGGCATTGACGGTTTTTAACTCCTTTACTGGTCTGACGTAATTTTTTGCCGCCCCATTGTCGATTAAAATCTGTAATGTTCTGCCATCCAATTGTCGCTCGACGAACGGCAACTGGGAGCGTTCCCTAAAAGTTCATTGAATCGTTGATTTCTGACGAATCACTTTCCTCGTCAATATCATTAGCCGCGGCCTCGGCTGTGCTTGCATATTCCTGTTCGTCTTTGCTACCTGCTGGAAAACATTATTCACCCGTTGGTGTCTTTGACCAGAGATACGCTCTGACTTCAATATCATCTTTTTGAATTCGCCCCTTACAATGTCAAGGACTATTATGTCATCGACACGTGTGAAGTTCACGTTGTCGCAAAAGTGGTGTTTCAACATTTCCGACTTGTTGCCGTAGGTTATGTTGTTACCCATGAGATTCAAAGTTACACCTGCCTGCGTTAGCAGATCGAAACCTATTATAGCGTCGAATGTGTTGAGGGTGTCTAAAATGAAGAACGGGACAACTTTCCCAAAAATTTTCATTGAACATTTTTGTTTAATTTTACTGGATCCATGTATGGAATTCACAGTAAATGGGGCATTGACGGTTTTTAACTCCTTTACTGGTCTGACGTAATTTTTTGCCGCCCCATTGTCGATTAAAATCTGTAATGTTCTACCATCCAATTGTCGCTCGACGAACGGCAACTGGGAGCGTTCCCTAAAAGTTCATTGAATCGTTGATTTCTGACGAATCACTTTCCTCGTCAATATCATTAGCCGCGGCCTCGGCTGTGCTTGCATATTCCTGTTCGTCTTTGCTACCTGCTGGAAAACATTATTCACCCGTTGGTGTCTTTGACCAGAGATACGCTCTGACGTATTCTGCCTTTTCTGAGTTTCGCCATGTGTGGCGTTACTTGGCTGCTTTCCCCAATTGGTGGGCTGCCTGAATTTAGAGACCGAAGGATCGACCTCCATAGGCTGAACCTGGTTTAGCACCGGGCTTTCTTTTTCATTAGGCTCTGTTCCAGTCTCAGCATGTGGCCTGCTTTGACCCTGTTTCACAACGAAGTGTGGATTTTTCTCAAAGCCTTTTCCCTGTCTAGGTTGGGTATTTCTACCCTGCCTATTGCTTTCTCCTGTATGGCCTTTGTCTTCAATTGCCTTGGCATATGAAGCAGCGAAAGCGCTCCTTTCAATACTACTTTCAGCCTCGCGAGCCAACGCTAAAGCGGATGGCAAATCTTGGGGCTGCGCTGGGATAACATATGACTTCAGGGACCTCTTAAGGCCTGCCATGAATGCATGTAGGGCATCACTCCTAATCTCTGTATTGAGTATAGTCGCTGCCTGTTCGTCATGTGTCATGACGATTTTGTTCGTCATGTGTCATGACGATTTTGTTCGTTACGAGAGTCAGTTTTTTCTCGACTTCGTCATAGTAGTCCATTAGGTCCCAGTCACCCTGTCTAACCATTTCTAGTTGTTGCCGGAGTACTCGTAGGGACGTTTTGTCCGCGTATGTGCAATCAAGTCTAGCTATGATTGCATCGAAATTGAGAACTGTATTATGCGATGTCAGTACTGCTCGTGCTGCACCACAAACTTTGTTTTTCAGTATGGCAACTGCCTCGTAATGGGCTTCACTGCCTATGTATCGTTTAAAAATTTCATACGCGTCTACAGCTGCCTGCCTCCAAGAAACATATTCTTCGTGGTTCCGATTAAATGTCGGTACCGATTTTACGATATCTAACTTCACTTCGCATTTTATGCTAGGGTCACAAGTTACCCTTTCGTATCTTTCTACTTGGTGGGCCTCAACTCTGAGGGTTTCAACCTGGTTTCTTACGGCAGCAATTTCTGCGCGAAACTCATTTTTTAACCGCTGTTCTAGTTGAACAAGGGCGCTGTTTACTGCGCCTTCAATTAAGGCTTTTAAATTTGCCGCTTCCATTTCTAATTGATTGTTTTCCCGGGGACAAAATCCTATCTGATCACTATCTTGGTCGTTATCTTCCTTTTCACTATTGTACTCTACTTTCACTTCTCTATACTGCCAACTCATGAGCAGTCAGTCACTGAGAGATAATTTTATCTGATTATAAATGCTGTAGCTCCACTCGGGTACGTTGATCCAGTGACTCCGCCGGTTGCAGCTGAAGTCCAATGGTGATAACAACGAAGGCTGTGGTGGGATCACTTGTGAAGTTCTCCTTTGCTAGCCTTAGGGCTTAGCAATAAAACACTTTAGGTTCAATACAGCTAATGCCGGAGTTGTGCAATTATATTTGACGTGCTTTGTTTAAAGCTAGATACAAGACTGAAGATGTGAAATAAAAGAATATGGATCTAAAGCTAAATACATTAAATGGAAGACTACTGAACATGCCATGGGCTCATGGTCGGCATGCCGACTCAGCATAAACATAATATAAGCAAAGCGATTGCGACACAAAGTGTCGTCTGGCTATTGCACCCAATCGTTAAAGCTAAGAATGTTGCAGCGCGAATCTGATGCCTCAGCATTTCGGGCGCGCGGGTTACTCGAGAAGTTCTAGCGAGGTCCGCTAGTTAACTTGCTTGTTAACTTATATATATATATATGAAAAATTTGTATAAGCTGAAATAAATAAGAAAACATATATCAGCATTATCGGTTTACGATAACACAAAATTCGCTTTCGTGGCGTACAAGCAAAAAAGTTGATTGTAACTTTTATTTCAACGAAAACATTCTCTTTCTTTTCATCAATCGCCCCGCTATGCACTCGCTTTTCTCGTCCACTGTTCAGTATACCACGTGCCACTGTTCGCGACCAAGAAGGAGTATTGCGCAAAAAAAAAATTGTTTATATAAAAAAAAAATTATTCGATTATTATAATTTTATTTCGCGTAAAACCTGTTCTTATCAATTATTTCACTTCTTATGCCGCATACCTCGTCCCACTGTTCACTCGCCACTTTTATTCCACTGTTCGACATACCTTGTCCCACTCTTTGCGACACAGAAAACGTATTACGCAATAAAATTTTGGCAGACGGCGGCGCCGCTGCGACGGCGACGCGTTCGTACGTTTTCTCGGCAGAGCTCTGGCCCTCTTAAGCGCGACGTCGACTGCGACGCATATTCTCTGACCGGCGCTTTTGTATGTGTGTGTGCGAGCGAGCGGACACTGCACTTGTTTTTCTCTTTATACACGAGTCGCGGCGTACGGGATCGCGACGACGCTCTTCGTTGCTGACGTCAGAGCAAACTGTGCAAATGCGCAAACTGCAGCATGCGTGTGTGCGAGAGACTGTACTTTGCTTTTTATCTTCTCTTCTTTATTTTTCGTACCACGTTGCGTGCAAAGTTATGGTAAGCTAGGGTATGAACGACTAGTACGGCAAACGACTATCAAACTAATGCAGACGAACAATTATTTGGGCGAAATCGTGGGGCTTTATGCCACTTTTACGCCACGCCCCTTTATGCCTCCAACGTCCCTGCTCGGGCGCCACTTGTAAGGGAGTTTCCAGCCGGGGTACAGATCTCAGTCTCACAGGTCTGGAACTTACAAGAAATTTGTAAGTTTCGCTGGACGCGGGGATAGGGGGAGGGAAATTCTCGTCTGAAAAGCAGATAGATATGCGCGAGAACGTACATACGTAAACTACTACCACCACACACACGTAGAGACGTGTTCGTGTGTGGGACAATCCAATAGAACCAGGAGCAGCGCAAGGTGTTCGCCTTGGCGCTCCACTGGCATTATCGTAATTACAAGAATTCTACTCGGTGCCGGGATTATTCACACGGCGACAGGAGCAATTCCTCGATCGAACTACAACAAATGCTACGGGGTGCCGGGATTGTTCACACGGCGACGGGAGCAATTCCTCGTCCTAACTTCGGGTTAGTTAATAAGTTATGTTAGTTATAAGAAAAGAGGCGGTCAGGATAAAATTAATCATTCACAGTTTATTCAGGGAATTCTAGTCTACTTTTATTCTACGCGTACCCTGCTGCACTGTCCTAAGGAGCCCTAGCGCTCTGTCCCTGTGCACAACTTACGCTCTTTCTTTTGCCAGACGCACCAGTCTGTCGTCTGCTCTCTTCCACTTCTCGATCGCAACTCCTCGACTCGCTCGTCGCTAAGCCACGCCCTAGCGTCAGTTACACAATTCCCCACAGCTTTCTCTCTTCACCTCGGAGCTTTCGTTCTCTCTATCTCTCTCTCCGCGAGGTGAAGCTGCACTCCTTTAAACAGTGTTGTGTAACCGATCGCTGTCGCGTGCATGCCTGCGACGTCGGCCGTTACATTTAAATTCAAGTGTCTAATTGAACTGAAAAACAAAACGATGCGCTCCGTGCGCTTTTAAAGAACTCATAATTAATATAACTAACAATAATAAAATGTAAAATAATAACAAAGAAAAAATAATAACAAAGAAATGTGAGACGGGCTTTTCTAAAACCGCCTCACAATGTATTTTGGAAAAAATGGCAGAAAGAATATCGACAAAGCTAACGAACTACAACTAACAAAAAAAATATAATAAACCCCAACACACTGTTGAGCGAGTAATAAAAAAGAGAAGACAAGAACTATCAGCAACAGAAGCTGCCACAGAAGAAAACACCGCCCACATTCACGTCGCACCCACACTTGAATTCCGATTGAATAAGAATAATGAATCTCATGTAAGTGAAATGTTTGAAATATTTAATTAAATCCTTAATTAAAAATAAAACAAAAAAATATCATACAAATACCCTGCTGATCGGGAAAATTAAAAAAAAAAGAAAAATAAGTGCATTCCTTTTTAAACCAATTTTGTAACAAACTGTATCCTAGTTGTGACGAATCTTTATGTGGAGGGTAGAACTAATACTGAAAGGGAAGAAGAGGAACTCATAGACTCTTACAAAAAAACAAGAACCGACAAAACAGATTAAAGCCAATATGAGTGACGAGTAGTCAAAATAATGGAGGTAGCTCTCCGGCATCAGGCTTCAACGATGGATGATAAAATCCAGGCGGTAACAAAGTCCTTTGACGAAAAATTAGAAAAACTACACGTTCCGACAGATAAGACTAAAGAAAAGAAACGATACGAGAGAGTAAAAATTGTCGAGGGAATAGACTGTGACCTGCCGCTCGACATGGTAAAGTCTTTGACAGAGTTCGATGAATACAAACGGGAATAATAAGGACAAGGCGGGCCCGTCAGAGGCCCAGCCACAACCAAATCCACAGCCTAGTGTTTCTAAACAGCGTTTTCAAGGACGACAGCAACAAGCTCAAATCGAACCAATGGATGTCGATCCGTCGATTTCGCGATTTCGACAACCAACAAACATCAACAGGAATCCGGGCTCAGGCCTGAGCAGACAGAAAATAAATCATACAACACAAGAGCAGACCACTGATGATAATGATTATCAGTCCACTGCAGATGAAGGTGTCACATCATTCGAAGATGAAGCTGCCCTTGAGGATTCCTTGAATTTTATAGGACTAGGTCCTATCTCAATATCTTATCAAATTATTAGTCGATACCGGAGCTTCAAAAAATTATATTAAGCCTTTGTCCGAATTGAGAAACAAACGTTGAATAACCGTTCCAAGTAAAATCTATACATGGAGGTACCCAAATTGAGAAAAAAATGTTTAATAAACATATTTAACGTAAAATCCAACTTTTTTATTCTGTCAACGCTAAACGACTTTGAGGGAATAATTGGTCTTGACTTGCTTATGGAAATCGACGAGAATCTTGATTTTAACAACAATAAAATTAAATTTAAGGGCGGCATTGAAGCACTCAAATTTAGAAAATGTTTTAACGTAAATTTCATCAAAGTTGATGATACAGAAGTGCCCTCGGCTATGAAAGAACCCTTTAACAAAATGATTAAATTAAGAATAAAAGCTTTCGCAGACCCAAATGAGTCCCTGCCGTTCAACATAAACACTTTGGCCACCATCCGAACAGATGAGGAGCCAGTGTACTCCAAGTTATACCCATATCCAATGGGCGGAGCGGATTTTGTAAACTCAGAAGTTCAACAACTTCTCGAAAACGGTATTATTCGCCCGTCCAGGTCCCCATACAACAACCCTATTTGAGTCGTTGATAAAAAAGGTGTCGACGAGCTCGGACACAAGAAGAAGAGAATGGTTATTGATTTTAGGAAACTCAATCAAAAAACCGCGAGCGACAAATATCCCATACCCTCTATTTCGACAATACTGTCAAACATGGGTAAAGCTCAATTTTACAGAACGTTGGACCTAAAATCAGGTTTCCACCAAATCGAACTCGCAGAAAGGGATAGAGAAAAAACCGCTTGTTTAGGTCACGAAACAGCGACCTAAACCTTTTGTGTTCCATTCCACAGTTTCCATTAAGGCGATAACTCTCAAGGAGTTATCGACTGCCGAGCTTAGTTGTAAGTGTTAGAATTACAAGTCATTGTAAAAATTGAAACCACCAAAGAAGGAAGTAAAGTGAATTGTTAAGTTTAAACTCCCGCGTTTTGATTTATTTCTTTTATTAAATTTGGTTTTTCCGCCCCCCGACGAAACATTGGTCCTTCGAGCCGGATTCTCCTCGCACATTGGAAACTGGCCCCTACGATTTGGTGGAAAACAGATAAGTAATATCCATCGTACTTTATTTCTCGTTGCATATATCCGTATGCCTCCTGTCCGAAGTACATATATTTCTTCATATATATATACTTACGACTACATTTTCGAGTTGCATATCTCCTCATGCCTCCTATCCGAAGTACATATATTCCTCACATATATATGTACTTACGACTCCATTTTGTTCCGCCATTAAAGAAAAATTTTCTCTTTGGCATATCCATATTAATTAATATAGATTCAATATATTAATTCGTCAATACCAAGATCCGATACTGTCGGCGCACCTGCGCAATATTTCTTCCACTCCATTGCCGTTGTTTGCAGCTGTCTTTGTACATATGTATGTACATTCGTCGTGACGTTTGATTGTCTCCACCATTCTGGTATTCCAAATCCATCAGAAGGTGTTCCTGAGACAATTAATTCACATCATAAGTGTCTTCTCATTGTTGTTTGAATTTTCTACCAACAGTCGTTCACTTGCATATATATTCATATGTATGTATGTATCTATCATACATACAAATGCAAGTCGCATCTCAGCACTTTGCAAATAAGTATTTAACGTCTAGAAGCTCTCAAAAATACCTTTCTAACGACATATAGAACACATCTGTAGCTTCTTTGGATTGGAAACTATGGTTGTTTCAAATTTATCACGTTTTAGCTATTTCCCACTAAACTAGCTATTTCCCGCGAAAGTCGTAGAACAAACATTTCTAGATTTCTGATAAGAAACAATTCCTCATCAAAAAATTTAAGCTTTTTCAGCGCTTTGATCCAAACAAACAGACAAACAAACTTTTCATCTCATTTTGAGATGGCCCTTAAAACTTTCAAATTAATATATCTTCTGAACCAACTGTCGGATTGAAATGATCGAGGTATCATTCGACGCGTATTTTTAATAAGAATTTTTAAAATTTTAAATTTTTATAAAATTTTACCAATAGGCTCCAACGGCCCTACTAGCTGCAATCATTAAAATTTGGCCCCTCCCACTTACACCCATATCTTACGATCCAGATGAGTTACCAAAAGTCTTAGTATGTACTTTTGTTAGGTAAAGTCATACCTTTCGATCGGTCACTGCCGTCCGCAGTGATTTCTTACTACGACAATTTCATACATACATACACACACACAAACTGGATCGCTGCTAACATAGAAGCAAGCCAACACATATATGTTTGTAATTGTTGCCGTCGTTGTTGCTACACATATACATCACACAACACAAAAGCACCGCACTAAACACGAACCCGATTCGAAATTACAATTATAATCAACAAATGAAAATCAATCAAGCGACGAATATTTACACAAAGTACACATCGTTATCGGATAGCCGCCACAACTATCGATAACTGATCTCAACGTTCGGTATTAAATCATCGCGTTTCCACTGCGCACGCATTATAATTGCTGCATTAGCGTTTGCATTGTGATATTTATATATTATCCAATATAATATCCAAATAATATTATCCATACATTTGCTTTCTCCACTATCGAAATATTGCGTGTTGTTTTTATTTTTCCCACTAACACGCGGCGCAATTGTCATAGAATACTATAACGCATAAAATAATAAATAAATAATAATCGTATGGCCACATACAAAAAGATTTTCAAAGAGAAAAAAAATTTTCAATTCGCTACCTAATTAAATTCAAATACTATAAATAATAATTGAACAGTGATGTGGCAGTAACGAGTCGATTATTTTTTTTCAATCTCACTCGACTGCAAGTGAATTAATAAAAATTAAAATACTTTGGTGTTTTCCTGCTAACAAGTGTTGTCCATATATATCCAATTAAATTATTATTAACCTATATTATATATTTCTTCCGTTCTTCGAAGCGCATTGAATATTTTCCACGTTATAGCGTTTCCATCCACTTGCTAGATTTCGGCGAACTGAAAAATATTTCAACTGTCAAATAAAATATTTTCGTCTCCAATTCAAATTCGCCCTCCAGTAATCCACAATACACTATAATTTTCCATGGTTAAATTTATTTGTGGATTGACATTTAATTGATCGTTTGCCGCTTACTTAATTCGAATTCCGGTGAACATTTTTTCCCAATTTATTTTTTCATACAAATTCTAAAATTTAAGTAGCTGGCAGCGTAGTATGCCAGGAGGATCCGATCGCGATCTTACGAAGCGTTTAAACGTTCCTGCTGTTCGCAACGTAAGGCGTAGTACTTCCAACTCGCCAATTCCACCACCTAAGAACATCCCAAAGAGCCCGATTGGTACTCGATCCAAAGCTCAGAAACAATCCGTCACTACAATGGCATTGTCCGACTTCATTTCCCTCGCAGATCGACTTAATCAATTTGAGTCAAAACTCGGGGCTGTCTCCATCGGTGACGAAGATGTTTATGCGCTCAAAATTCGTCAAAGTCGCATAATAAATCTTTGGGAGAAAATCGATGACGAGTACGGAAGATGTTCCAAGGTACTTAGTCAATCGACAACTGTTTCCGATATCCAAGTTCTAGAGGCGAAATTTGACAATTGCTATACGGTGTATGAGCGAAGTCTAGCCAAACTGAACCGGCTGATTGACGAAGCATCCGCTTCGAACAGCACGTCCAAACCAGATCCACTGCTTTCGTCCGAGCTAAGCGGGTGTCGTATACCTCCTTGTGACACTGAAGTATTCCACGGTGATTACCTCCAGTGGCCCTCGTTCAGGGATCTGGTTTCAGCCATTTATGGGAATAATCCAAGGCTTTCGCAAGTAGAGAAGCTCTTCGTTTTAAACGCCAAAACGGGAGGTGTAGCCAAGAAACTTGTCGCCAAGGCTCCCATCACCCATTCCGGTTTTGAATCCGCGTGGAAGGCCTTGACGAAACGTTATGAAAATAAGCGAAAAATCGTCAATAGCCAGCTTAAACTCCTTTCCAAAGTAGAGGCTGTTACCACTGAGTCGTCTGCGGGTCTGAAAGAACTCCAAGCGGCCATCGAGGGCGGTCTGGAAGCTCTTGCGCAGGCTAACGTCTCTACTGAGAACTGGGACTGCCTGATTGTTTTCTTTTGTGCTTCCAAATTGCCCACATTCACTCGATCGTTATGGGAGCAGTCCATAGACGACAAATCCGAGATTCCTCTATGGTCAGACATGAACAAGTTCATTTGCGGACGCTATCGAGCGTTAGAAGAGCAGGAAGAAGACAGTCCGTCTCTCCCTGATCAGGGAACGCAAGTTCGTAAACCGCCAGGCGCTAAAAAGGTTAATGCTTTCGAAGCTAACGTATCGTCCAAGCTCAGAACGTGTGATCTCTGCTCCAAAGAGAATCACCCTGCTCGGGTATGTCCTCGCTTCCTCCAAATGACAGTCAATGAACGGTCCAATTATATTAAGCAAAAGAATCTCTGCCTTAATTGCTTCGCCAGAGGGCATCAACTTCGTGAGTGTCCAAGTGCATATAATTGTAACACGTGCAGGGGACGTCATCATACTTTACTTCACAAGAATGATTCAGCTTCTATTTCCAATACACCAACAAATATACAGTCCACTTCTACATCTTCTCAACAGTCAGCAAATGTGCAAAACTTCTTTGCGACAAACACGCAAGGCGTGCTTTTGGGCACAGCAATGGTGCAAATTTCCCATTTGGGCATTAATTATCCAGCTCGTGCTCTGATCGATTCCGGATCCGAGGCGACGTTCATTTCTGAACGAATGGTCAGATTGATGAGGATGCCTCATCAAACGGTTAATGCTCACGTTTCTGGACTTAACGACGCCGTTGCAGCCCAGACACGTAAACTATGCCACTTCCGTATAGTTCCTTCAGACAGACCACGATTGCAAATTGATGTCTCTGCCTATGTCCTTCCAAAGCTAGCAGGCGAACTGCCGTCTTGTTCTATTCAAAGCTGTGTGTTATCAGGTCTGCCTGATATAAAACTCGCAGATCCATCATTCTATAAGAGTGCGCAAATCGATATGCTCATCGGAGCAGATGTTCTTCCTTCCATTCTTATGAGCGGTTTCCGGCCCAGAATTTGTGACACCCTTGTAGGACAAGAAACGATCTTCGGCTGGATTCTGACAGGGCCAATTCCGGGCAATTCGAATGCTACAATCTCGTCTTTTTCCACACAAGTTTCCGTCTGCCAAAATCCGGCACTTGACGAGTTGCTCACAAAGTTTTGGGAGGTGGAGGATCTGCCGGCAAATGTGACCGAGGAATCCGATAACCTTTGTGAGCAGAATTTCCAGAAACACGATGAACTGGCAGATATATAATGACTCTGCCATTCCGCGACCCAGAAAATTTTCCATTGGGTCATTCGAGATCCATTTTATTGGCTCAGCTCCTTAAGAATGAGCATCGGTTGGCTAAGACTCCACTCCTAAAACAAGAATACGATGCTGTAGTTAAAGACTACGCTGATCTGGGTCACATGAAACGAGTTCTTCCTACATCTCTAGGTTCGCAGAGTTTTTACCTCCCTCATCATGCTGTCATTAAGCCAGAAAGCACTACTACAAAAGTGCGTGTTGTTTTTAACGGTTCAAGCAAATCCACTAATGGTCTGAGTCTGAATGACGTTCTGTATCCAGGCCCAATTCTTCAGTCCGATTTGACCCTTCAGCTGCTAAAGTGGCGCTATTTCCAATACGTTTTTAATGCCGACATTACGAAGATGTATCGGCAGATCATTGTCGATCCAAAACACACTCCTTTCCAACGTATTTTATTCGTAATTCTGATGGCGACGTTTGCGATTATGAATTAAACACGGTCACCTTTGGCGTCAATTGTGCGCCATTTCTGGCTCTCCGTGTTCTCCAGCAATTGTCCAACGATGTGAAAGCTCAGTTCCCGCTGGCAAGTAACATTATATCACAACATATGTATGTTGACGACGTACTTGCAGGAGCTCACAGAGCGAGCAGTCTTAGCAATCCGCGAGCTTCGCACCGCTCTCGAATCCGCTGGCTTCCCCTTGAGAAAATGGACAGCAAACAAGAAGGACATGTTAGACCAAATTCCAAAGGAACATCTCTTGCGAGCTGATTTTTTAGAAATTGAAGAAGCCAGCGTTGCCAAAACTCTTGGAATCCGATGGCAAGCGGACACAGACGAGTTCCTTTTTTCACCGTCCGAACTGTTAATTAAAGACTCCTTCACGAAACGCGAGGTTCTATCGCAGCAGGTTGGTTGGCACCGGTAATCGTCCAAGCCAAGATTTTCATGCAAGAAATCTGGCTCCATGATCTCTCCTGGGACGATCTCTTGCCAGATCCATTAGTTCGACATTGGCTCGAATTTCTAGAGAATTATCCGCGTCTCGGAGAAGTACGCATCCCAAGGTGGATCAAGTTCTGTCCGAATGCAACCTCTAGCAACCTCCTAACATCCAAGACCAGAGTGGCTCCAGTCAAAACACTTTCCTTGCCACGTTTAGAATTATGTGGCGCCGTGCTCCTAGCTAAGCTAGCTTCCGTTCGAATTCCTCAGCTGTCGAACGATAAAGTCGAAACGTATTTTTGGACCGATTCGACTATCGTGATCGCTTGGTTGAGTAAGCCCCCATGCAAGTGGACTACCTTCGTGGCGAATCGAGTGGTAAGGATTGCTCGGTCAACCGGGTCAGCTGACAACTGGTCGCATGTTCGCTCCGAACAAAATCGAGCTTACCCAAAGCACTTTGTGGTGGCACGGACCGGAATGGTTGCTGTTTCCGCCAGATCAGTGGCCCGCTTCAAACATAGAAATCCCTGACGCGATTCCTGAGCAACGTGCCGTCAGATGCAACGTTACGCAGTTGCCCTCACACGATATTTTTGATCGTTTTTCCAAGTTCGACAAAGCTTTACGGGTCATCTCCTATATTTTGCGTTTCATCAGGCGTTCTTGGAAGTTAAGTTCCGGATATCCGCCTGAGCTTAGCAACCAGGAATTGTCCGAAGCACAAAATCTATTTCTTCGCTACACACAGCGGAAAGAATATCCAAATGAATATGGCTGCTTGCAGAACAAAAGGCCAGTCGCAAAGTCAAGCAGCATCCTCAATTTAAATCCATATTTAGACCAAGCTGGTATCCTCCGGTCTTGTGGGCGTCTGAAAGCGTCAGAGTCCCTAAGCTACGACGAACGACATCCAATTTTACTTCCCTATAACGGCCAATTTACCCGTCTCCTAGTCCGGTTCGTCCTGCAATTCCCTTCATGGAGGGAGCCAGCTCATGATGAGGCTTATCAGAGCTAAATATTGGATTCCCAAATTGAAGACTCTCCTGAAGTCCATTGTCCATTCCTGCAGAGTATGCATTGTGCCAGGAAAAACCTTCAGACGCAGATGATGGGTGATCTCCCAACCAAAAGAGTCACGTTCTCCAGAGTCTTCTACCACACGGGTGTTGATTTTGCAGGTCCTTTCGACATAAAGAACTACACAGGACGCGCATGCCTTATTACAAAGGGTTACGTCTGTGTCTTTGTATGCTTTAGCACCCGGGCCATCCACTTAGAGCCCACTTCCGATTTAACTTCTGAAAAGTTTCTGGCCGCTTTCGCGAGGTTCACAGCGAGGCGTGGCTGTCCATACCGTATGTATTCCGACAACGGTAAAAACTTCGTAGGTGCGTCCAAGGTTCTCACACGAGAGTTTCTAGAAGCAACGAAGACTCTTGTCGTTTCCAAATACGGCCATCAAAAGGTGTCATGGCACTTCAATCCACCCGGCGCTCCACATATGGGCGGCCTTTGGGAGGCTGGAGTGAAAAGTTTTAAAACTTTATTTTTCAAATCTACGTCCGCCTCGAAATATACCTTCGAAGAATTCGCCACGTTGTTGAGTAAGGTTAAAGCTTGTCTGAATTCCAGACCCATTTCTCCAATGTCAGAAGATCCCACGGATCTTTTGGCACTCACACCAGGACACTTTCTAATTGGTGCCCCTCTCCTCTCCATAGCTGAGCCCGAAATCAGGGAGCCCGCTATGTCCATCATAAATCGATGGCCGCGATTGAAAGCAATTCATCAGCAGTTTTGCAATCGCTGGAAAGACGAATATTTGAAAGAGCTGCACAAGCGCAACAAATGGCAATTTCCAGATCGGAATCTCCAAGTTGGCGATTTGGTTATTGTCAAAGAAGAAAACCTCCCTTCCAATGAGTGGCGTCTCGGTCGCGTCGTAACCGTATATCCAGGAGCCGACGACAAGGTTCGTGTAGTCGTCGTCCAGACTTCCCACGGAATCGTCAAACGCCCGATAGTCAAACTACTGTTCCTTCCCCTCGATCCGAACGCTCCCGAGCAGCACTAAGTGCTCACTACGTCCTCCAACGTTCTAGGCCATTGATGTGCTCATCTTTGTAAGAAAAGAATTCCAATTTTAATAATGTCTTTTTAATTCCAGCACACAATAAATTTTAATCATCGATATGGCACCCCGCAGGTCACAAGCCCAAGCGTTGGACGACAGACGTTCGCGAGGAACTTCGTCCTTGTGGCCGCTTCCTACGCCTTTCAGCCGAAAAACGGCTCCGCGCAGTGCTTGTAAACAAGTATTGTGCTAATTGTCTGGCGCACCAGCATTCGGGGCCCTCCTGCCGCAGTCGTGACAGATGTCGCATCTGCCGCCAGCAACACCACACGCTCCTCCATCTCCGCGAGCAAGCACGTCCCGCTTCTCCACACGCTCGGTCTCCCTCTACTTCCAGAAATCCGCCTACGCTGGCATCATTGCTCCAGCTGAAAAGTATCAATGTGCTGCCGACCGCTGTGGTGCGTATTTACAACGGCGAGAAGGCGTTCGACATCCGGGCCCTGATTGATCCGTGTGCCGCAGTAAGCAGGATCAACGCCTCTCTCGCGCTGACTTTGAAGCTGCAATATATCAGCGTAGGTGAGGACCGGGTGTGTTCGGCCATAATTAGCCCAATAACGAGCGCGGAACCTAGCTTTGAGGTAGTGCTCAAGATGGAGCCAGACCTCAAATTCCAGACTCCCCTGCGCGCCCTAGGGGAAGGCGTGCGCGAACGCTTCCAAAACATATCCCTTGCAGATGACCGATTCCATCGACCGTGTACCACCTCATTGGTCCTTGGATCGGATGTGTAACCCACCATCATCCGAGAGGGATTCATGGCCAGCCAGAACGGGCTCCCAATAGCGCAGAGCACAATCTTCGGGTGGATCCTGTCCGGACCGTGCTCGCTGTAACTCCGCTCCCCCCTCTCTTAATCTTCTTGCCACTCCGTGCAAAGGGGGGGAGAATGTTTAGGTCACGAAACAGCGACCCAAACCTTTTGTGTTCCATTTCACAAATTCCATTAAGGCGATAACTCTCAAGGAGTTTTCGACTGTTCATCTTAGTTAAGGTTTAGAAATTACAAGTCATGGTAACAATTGAAGCGAACGACTGAAGTAAAGTGAATTGTTAAGTTTAAACTCCCGCGTTTTGATTTATTTCTTTTATTAAATTTGGTTTTTCCGC
>JAWNLU010000606.1:0-51823 GCA_035042165.1 Drosophila kuntzei | reverse complement strand
GGGCATCTTGCGGCTCTTACAATATCCTTATCAACGCGGTTTAACTGTAGATCAAATATAAAGTTATCGTTGCTGCTATCCCAATGCATTCCCAGGATCTTGTCAATCTTCTCGCTATCCATTTTTACCGTTGCATTTGGAGCCTCGCAAGATGTGCTATTAAGCCTATTTTGAACCTCCATAGAGTTTGATACAAATCCTCTCAGCTCAAAATTAGCTATCCTGTGTACTGTTTTCACCTCATTGCTGATGTCATAAGCTTTGCTCTCAGAATTAAAACTAGCTACAAAGTCATCCACGTAGTGCTTTGTCTCAATGGCATCTATGACAGCTTCCTTGTGATTTGTGGCATTTTGCGCATTGATATTCTTCACGTATTGCGCACAACATGGAGAACAAGCTGCTCCAAATATCATAACTGCCATTTTGTAGACAGTCACTGCCTCTTCCGGTTTTCCATGTCTCCATAAAAATCTTAGAGCCTGCTGATCAGGTTCCCTGCCGCGCACCTGCAAAAACATCTCCTTTATGTCGGCGCATACAGCAATCTTTCCTTGACGGAACTGAAACAAAATCTTCGTCAATGGTGGGTTTTCATCTGGGCCTTTCAGAAGTTTTGAATTTAGGGAGACGCCATCTATTGCTGCTGCTGCATCAAATACCAACCTCATCTTTTTTGGCTTGTTGATATTGTGCACTCCAAAATGCGGCAAATACCATGTGTGAGGATGTATAGCTTCTGCCTCTTCCTTAGAGAGCTTAACAGCATATCCTTTCTCCACAAAGTCCATCATAGCTTGGTTATACTCATCTATCTTGTTTATCTTACGCATTTTGTTTTCGACTCCGTATAGCCTGTGTAGAGCCATACTGTAGCTATCGGGTAGGTTTATATTATCCTCCGCTCATAGCAATCCTGTTTCGTATGCTCCATCCAACTGTTTTGTCGTATTCTGTAATATATGTCTAGCTCTTGTTACAGCTGCAGATTCCAAAGGTTTTCCTGTTGCCTTAACGCCGAAACCTTCTGTGGTAAAATAATCGCTCATCATCTTCTGCATGTCCATTTCAAACTCCGTCTTCGTACCAATTGTGTGAAGAACGGCTGTACAAATTGATGACACTTGTGGCTGCCCTTTTGTCAAACCGTAGACATACCATCCCAGTGCAGTTTTTGCTGCAACCAAATTGCTGTCCACTGGAACGCTCTTCATAGCATGTATTAGTTGACAGTTATCTACTCCAACCAAAAGCTTTGGCAGACCATTTATATACGCTTTAATTGGTATATTTTTTAACTTCTTGAACTTGCTCTCCAACTCCTGCACATCTTGCGTCTGCAGCGGTAGTTGAAGTTCAGGAACCGTGTTTCCATTCAAATACAGCCATTTGTTGTTACTATCCTGTGCGCGGACTTTCAACTTGTACCTCATCGAGTCTACATCCATAGCTTGTTTTCCTATCCAATTCAGAGTGAGCTTTGTCTTGTCGTTGTTGACACCTAACTCGTGTGCCAAATCTGTGTTCATCAATGTAACAGAAGAACCTTCATCTATAAAAGCAAATGTTTCGATTATCATCTTATTTGGACCCATTAACTCTATTGGAACTACTTTAAACAGTATTTTGGACATGCTCGATTTGACTCCGGTTACTGTAGCTGTAGTCTCTGTTACGCCTTTCTTATCAGTAGTCTTGACTTGATCCATATGCAACGATCTGTGATGCATCTTGTCGCATTCATTCAAACCGCATGTGCGTTTGAACTTGCAATCTTTCATGCTGTGACCTCGATGTAAACAGCTATAGCACACGCCAAGTTCTTTTACTGTGTTCCATTTGTCTTTTACAGCTGCTTTTATATATTTCTCGCATTTAACCAACTTATGGTCACCTTTGCATTTGTAGCACCCATCTTTAGCGCTCTTTTGATAAAGAGCCACCTCTGTAGTCTGCATTACCGACCTTTGTTGGTTGTTGCTTAGGCGCCATCAACGTTGCCCTTGCAATGCTCTGGCTTACACCATTTAGCCAAATGCTTAAATGGCTCAAATCTGGAAAAGGTGAGACACTTGCGGCATACTCGTTCCACAACATACGCTTTGACAATGGCAATTTCCCAACCAGCTGATCCAGCATTGCAGGGTTGAGCAAATACTGAGAAGCATTAGCTGACCGTAAATAAATGACCAAATTTTCAATTTTTGAGGCAAACGGTACCAATTTTTTCAGGTTATTCTCCGGAATACTCGGTAGATCGTTGACCATATCCATCTGCGATTTTATCAAAAGTTCCGGGCGTCCATACCAAAACTGCAGCCTATCCATTATGTGACATACATTAACAGGGTTGATCAACAAAGCCTCAACCTCATCTCTAGCAGTTCCCTTAAGACTCTTCTGAAGCCTTAATAGATTCTCCAAATTTGTGTACTTGTAAGCAGCAGTGGACTCAGAAAAAATTCTGGAAAATACAGGCCTATCTTTTGCATTTCCACCAAATAGTGGCAGATCTATCAATTTACGTGGTTGCATACCTTGTGCCAAATCAAAACTTGCCGCACCATAATTCCCATCAAGCCCATACATACCGTTTTGTCCAGAGCTTAAATCATCTGCGCTAGTCAAGCCTCTATTAGCGTCCATTGTCATTCTTCTGCCATAGCTTCTATCTTCGCCATAGCCTCTCTGTGAGGCCGTCCAGGGTGTGCTTTCTGATAAGCAGCACCGTAGCCGCTCTGAGTGGCCGTCCAGTGTGCGCTTCCGTAAGCGCCTTGAATGTCTCCTCCATGATGAGCAGAACGTGTGCCACCCTGTGTGGCCGCCAAATGTGCGCCTCCATAAGCGCCTTGAGTATCGCCGCTATGCTTAGCGGCGCCTGTGCCACACTGTGTGGCTTTCCAGTGTGAGTCTTCTGTGCCACCACAATGATTTGCAGCGCCAGAGACACATTGCGTGGCTGCATCAATGCCAGTGTCAAATGCAACAATGCGACTGCCACCATGTGTGGCTAAGCTATTTGTGTGTTGCATGATTGCACCACTGCATTGTGTAGCAATGCATTCTGCTGCGTCACTGCCCTGTGCAGAGACGCCAGTGCCACCCTGTGTGGCATTACCGATTCGAAGTCCAGCTGCGTCACTGCCCTGTGCAGAAACGCCAGTGCCACCCTGTGTGGCCGTACCAGTTTGAAGCTCAGCAACTTTACTGTCTTGTGCAGTAACACCAGAACCACCCTGTGTGGCTGTACCAGATCCGTCCTGTATCTCATTGTTGCATGAAGCAAAACTTGTGCCATCCTGTACGGCATCGCCGATTGGCAATCCATGTAAGTCACTGCCGTGTGCAGAAACACCAGTGCCACCCTGTGTGGCTTCGCCTGATGCACTTATTGGATTCAAAGCAACCAATCGCTCAAGATTACTCATGCGAGAAGACAAATCCCTTATTACGTTCGCCATTTGTACAACTAATGCCTCATTTTGTGCAGACATTGCTGTATTTTGAGTAGACATTGCCGACATCTGCTCAATCATACGCTGTAGTAAGATCGTATTGACGTCTTCTTTTCCTCTGGTCACAATTGTTTGGCTTTTGTCAGACTCCTGGTCACTGTCTGACTCCATCTCGTCAGACTTCTTTGGTGTCGAAGATCCGGACATCTCACCAGCACCAAAAAGCCGCTTCTTATTGCGCAGTTCCATCTAATTTTTCTTCGAATTCACCACACACAACTATTTCATCAGACGTTGTATGTATGTGTGTACTGCGCAATACTTTTTAGCACGCAAATCAATTAAAATAAAAATGTTCTGACCTGGTCAGAATATAATGAAACAACACAAAAATAGAATATGCAACTCTGTTAAAATGTCTTTAATTATAAAGAAACAAATCAAGTACAACGGTTAAGTGTACGACAGAAATTAAATGCAAGAAAAAGCATAAAAAATTTGACAAAAATTGACAAAATTTATTTTAATGTGTTGCTGCGTGCTAAAACTTCCGAGAACAACTGGCCTCCTTAGTGATGCACAACAGCAAATTAGAATTGTATCGATATTCGATATTCAAATGAACACGATAAATGTATGAACTTAAATAGAGAAAAATAGTACGGCAAGGCTTGGAAAATATTGGTTCTTCAGTGAACTTGCAACAGTCGTACTTAATATTTTTGGGTTCTCCTTGTGGCTTCTTGGTCTTGAGGCCTGGATTGTTTGTAAATGTCTCTCCAGGAATTGTATGACATCATCCAGTGTTTGAATTTCCTTTGTTTTATTGGATGCGATTTCATATTTCTGCAGTCCTTGCCGATCAACTTTTCTGATTAGAATGCTAGCAATGAATGGCTCTGCATCCTTGACTGGGATTCCCATTCCCTTTATTGCGTGTAGGCTCTTGTTAGTCGTATCTAACATGTTCTGAATACTTTTATCAGATTCGATATTCATATTTGGCAGGTCTAAAATGCGGTTCCAGTGGTTCGAGAATAATTTCCTTGAGTTCTCGTATCTATTCTTCAGGATACTTAACGCTGCGTCGTAGTTTTCTGTGTTGATGTTTAAATGTCGTATTAATTGCGCTGCTTCTCCTTTTGCCAGTTCCCTTAGTCGTATGAATTTCGATTTTGTGTCTAACTCGCCATTCAGGTGTACCATTTGAGTAAATGTATCCGAAAAACTTGACCATGCCGTAATATCTCCAAATAACGCCGGAATTTCCACGGTTTCAGTTTAATATTTTGTTCCGAAGGTTTGTTTTCAGCGAGCCATCGTATCTTTTCTCTTTTGGCTTCGCCTAGCTCTTCATATTGATCCCGTACTGATGAAGTTGCTTGGCCATGACTCCTCATTTCATTAAATAGTTCAGCTAGCGTTTCGAAATCTTCCCTGATTTCGTCCAAATCATTTTGGTGCTGTTTATAGTTTTCTCCAGAACGATTCATAGTTCGTTGTAGTTTGCGAGCTGCTCGGCTAAATTCTTCTGCTCGCACTTCCTTTTCTTCTAATTCTTTTATCATTGTTTCATTCAATGATTGCTTTATTGTTTTCTTATTTAACTCAGCCATTATTCTATTTTTAATAATTTGAGTTTTGTTATATGCGCCTTTAGCGAAGTATTCTCCTTCCAACAAAGATTCGTGCGCTTGCAAAATTTGATGTTGTTTTTTGAACATAACCCAGTGTTCCTGCACTTTTGTTGCCCAATCCAAACTAGGCTGTTCATCTTGAATTACTTCCTCGTCCCATTGTTTTAGCTGTGCATATATCGTAGACTGACTTGCCCCTAATGCGTTGAGCTGTTCCCGTGTGTAAACCATATTTTATATATATATTTTTATTTCATTTTTAAAAACCAAAGAATTACAGCAAATCTTTTTACCAATTAAAAAATTTTTTTTTTTTTTTTTTTTAATTTACATATTTTTGTTTTTCAAATTCTTTTAATTCTTGAATTAGTTTTACTTTCGCTTCTCCAGTGGTAATTGCAATTAATGTATGCAACTCAATGCGTTTTTTATTCCTTTGGAACCTTTTTCCAGCACGTTTTGTCTTCTTCTTCGGCTGATTCTTTGATTCCGACTTCTTCTCTCGCCTTAGGTTGTAGTCCTCTATTGTTAATGGCAGTGGACCGGCACCTTCCTCTTTAGCGTCCTTTAAAAATTCTTTCCGTTTCTGGATTGAATCTTCTAATTTTTGAATTTGTCTAGCCTTGTAATCGGCAATACTTATTCGTTTTGAAGTATTTTTTATTACTTCCTTTTCAGTAATTTTCAGGAATTTAGTAATTCCTCAAACTTTTTGGAAAATTCTTCCATCTGCTTCCTTTTATTTCGCCGATGCTTGGTTCCCGCGTCGCTTCCTTAGCGCTCGTCGACGGGTCCCGCGCTGCCTTTTTGTTCTTTGCGCTGCTGTAGCTCACTTTTTGCTACTGACTAGCGCTTGCTTTCTTCCTCTGTGGTAATTGTGCCGTTCCAGAGTTAGAACCGTCGATTTTGTTTTGATTGCAGGATTCCCACGTCGCTTTCTTCAGTGACGTCCTTTCAGGGTCCCACGTCGTCCTTTATCCAGCTCCGATCCCACGCCGCTCTTTTCCTGCGTCGTCCAGTACTGAATCCTTCGCAGATCTGTCTTCTGCGTCGCTTGTTTGTTGCTTGTGCTGTCTTCCGTCCACTCCCACGCTGCAGTCGCACGTAGTTTGCCGGAGAATTGTATATATTTTATGTTCCCCTGTGATACCGATAAAGTATCCACTAGAAGTGGCAGTCACTAAGCAAAATTGCTCGAAGGACCATATGCATGCAAATCTATGCTTGAGCTAAGTCGCGATGTTAGTCGCAGCGTTAGAAAAGCATGAAGCACGCGTTGCCAATCCCTAAGTAAAATACTCTCTCGCGTTGTATTAAGAACTGTCACGTTTATTGAGTTGTATGGGTTTTTATATTTTAACTTATGACAGGGTTAAATATAATGTTAAAGTATTTGTGACTCCTTTTTACTAATTGTATGATACGATCTTATGTACTAGGCAGAAACAGTTGACTATAGTGTTGGAGTGTTCTTGTCTCCCTCTTACTTATTGCATGATGTATTCTTATGTACTATGTAGACAAGGTTAACTATTGCTGGAGCATTCTTGTCTCCCTTTTACTCATTATGTAATGTAGTTGTTATGTAATGTTATGTATTATTTGGATAAGATCAGATGTGAGTCTAAAGTACATCTTACTCTTTTCTACTCATGGTATCACCATGTGTACGGTCAAGTATTGTATATCTAATCTATTTGACGATGCATATTTACACATGTTGTCATTATCTTTGAGCTCTAGGATCGCGACCCTTGTGGTAATTCTACGCCTTACGTGACCCTTTTCAAGTACTTGCTTCACACATGTGGCAGTATGTTCATTTATGAACATTTTGCGGGGGGCCATAATTACGTAGTTGTTGATGGTGATCCAAAATCTATGTTAATTTTTTGTTTGTCTGTCTTACATCTTCTTATTACATACATGATACTAATAACTATTATGCCTATCATTATCAATGTCAACGACGTGTGTCCGGTAACATGATGAAATTCTATGTTTCTTAGCTTAAATCTGTTGTGTTTTTATTCTTTTATTAATCTTTTTATTTTGTCCATATCTTCTGTGTTGTTTATTAACTGATTTGTTAGAGGTCTTATTTGAGTAATTGTTATGTTGTTTGCTATCTTAATTAAAGGAGCTCCCAGATACTCGACGTCCTCCGTCGTAATCTCCTGAGACGCGGTTAGGAGATGCTTATCTTGGCGGGCTGTACATCCTTCTTCCAGTCGTAAAATGCCTTGTCCTGCGATGTGTGTCACTTTATTATGCTGATTTCCACAGGTCCATTCCAGAACTGGTTCCGTGAAGATTTTGAATAGCCATGTATTTCTAGGTTGCAGTTGTGTCCACATGTCGTCCGTTGCAATTTGTTCGAATTCACAATCTGGATTCGGGCTTTGTTTAAGCGTTGAGATCTCGCAGGAGTTATCGGTTGCACTCTTCCAAGGCCAATTTCCGTTGCATAGTAGGTGTTTGTTGGTCTGCAGGTTGCATGAAGCTAACTGGGTGTCCGATATCAAAGTGTAGATATCCTGGTTGAAGTTATATACTAGATATTCAGCCTATATCTGAACTCTGACCGTCCTTTTATGTTTTACAATTGGAATCGGGACTAGTCGGTAGACAGTTGCAGATTCCTGGTTGAATAATGGAATCTCAGCGTGTATTACTAGCCGATTATCCATTATCATGGCTTGAGCTTCCATTAAATTATATATTTCCTTTAGCTCTGTACCTGTGGATGCTCCCGGAAGTCTTTGTTTGGCTGATAGTATTTCTTTGATCTTATTGATTTCCGTTTTTAGTTGGGACGGCTTGAGTAGCTGTGGATTTATTCTTCCATGATTCAGGTCGATAAATAAGTTCGTTATCGCTGATTGTATCTTTTCGCAGTTTTCTATCAATTGAATTATTTGAGATAACATTATTTGATAAGATAGTGTCATTTGGTTTATATATATTTTCTCCGCGTTATCGTTGCGAAGTCTTTGGATTTCGTTATCCATTGCTGTGAATTGTTTGTTGACGTCGTCCGTAGTTTTCTTTAATATGTTTATTGTCGAGTCTATTATCGATGTTTGCTTTTTGTACATTTGATGCAGATCCTCTTGGTTGTCAAATACATTTTGAATGTTGGATTTCAGCATCGCCCGGTCATCGGCATCCATTGTTCCAAATAGGATGTGATATATTGATCCAACAAATTCAAAGGGAGCCCGTCTCTTTCTTTTTATTTTTAGCAGTAGCTCGTTATTGCTTCTCAGTTGCGCATATCTGAAGGACATAGCTTGAGTCATCATGCGGCATGCTCCTTCGAATTGAACCAGATACTTGCAATTAATTGCTATTTCCTCGATGTAGTCATTTATTCTGTTCAATTCGAATATGTATGGTTCCAGATTATAATGAATAATCAGGTTCCATTTTGAGGAAATTGTGTCTAATTTTCCTTGGACGTCCAAATATATCATTGCGTCTTTATCGATGGGCGTTACTTGCACTTGATTAAGTTTGGTTGTGTTTATGCTGTCGACGTTGTTTATCAATGTAAGGATCATCAGGCAGCTAAATATGGTAACTGAGGTTCTTGATTCGATCTTGTTGCTGACCTTGTTCTCTTCTTTGTCGGTTTTCAGTGGACAAATCTTGTGGATTGGTCTCTTTATCACTCCATTTTGAGTTTTAATAGAGACTACCCTTACTTTTCCATCTACTCCAAGGTGAGTTTCTTCGATTCGTCCAAGTGGCCATTTTGTAGGCCTTGGTATCAGCACTATTTGCCCAAATTCTACGATCGATGACACATTCTGCCATTTTAATCGCGTTTTCATTGACACTAAGAATTCGTCATTCCATTTTGGCAAAAGGTGTGTTTTTATTTATGATCTCCTACGATCCGTTATTGACGCTTTCTTGTCCCTTTTACATTCGTAATTCGCTAGTATCCGTCTCCTGGCTCGAGTGTCAATGAGATATAATGGGCTGTCTCCAGTTAATCTTTTCAAATCATATTTAACTGGATTTAGTAACCCTTCCAAGATTCCTCCAACGTTGGAATTTGCCGGCGGTAAAATCCAATATTTCTCGAATATAATTGGAGCTTTAAATTGAATTGTTAATTTTCCGTCTCCTTTTGCTTTTGATTCTTTCATATTTTTCTCCAAGGATTCTTTTAATTCATTATCTCCAATTATCGGCTATTGCACTATGAGTCTCCCATTCTTATCCATTTGTGTTTGGTCCTTGACGATTTCCATGCAGCTCTCATCTTCAGTGGTCGTTCCTGACTGTGAAACTTCTTCAAATTCCAATTTTGTCTCTATTTGTATTTTCTTTATTTCGGGTATCTTCACTGCTCCAGATACTTCAACTAGATTTCTCGTCATTATTGTTTTTGTTTCATTTTCGGGATGCAGTAACTCGTGATGTTCTTCCTGGCATTTCCGACATGTCTCTTGGCACCATTTTTTATAACCGAATTTGTGGTTAAGGCATTTAAAACATATTCCTTCCGATCGGACGAATTTCCATTTTCTAGGTGCTTCTATTTCCTTGAACTTGCCACAGTCTATGATGCTGTGCCCCGGGATTTTGCAATAGTTGCATGAATTAATATTTTTGTATTTTCCTTGCAGCTCCTTGGTCTTGACGTCTGGATGAGCCATGGTATCTTTTTTCTTTGTGATTCGTATAGTTCTTCATATTGATCCCATACTGATGAAGTTGCTTGGCCATGACTCCTCATTTCATTAAATATCTCCGTTAGCCATTCGAAATCTTCCTTGATTTCGTCATAGTCATTTTGGAGCTGTTTATGGTTTTCTCCAGCTCGATTCATCGTTCTTTGTAATCTGCGAACCGCTCGGTTAAATTCATCTGTTCGCACCTTTTCTTCTTCTATTATTTTTCTTTTTCGTTCAACATTTCCTTTATTGCTTTCTTATTTATCTCATTCATTAATCTATTTTGAATGATTTGAGTTTTTTCATAAGTATTTTTTGCGAAGTACTCTTCTTCTAACAGAGATTTGTGCACTTGCAAAATTTTTTTTTATTTTTTTTTTTAGTAATTCTTAAATTTTTTTAAGTTTTTTGGAACTTTCTCCCAGCTCGTTTCGTCTTCTTCTTCTTTAGCGATCGTGGCCAGGTCCCACGCCGCCTTTTATGTTTTTTGCGCTGCTGTGGTTCACTTTTTACCACTGACTAGCGCTTCTTCCCTTTCTCTGTGGTAGCCGAACCGTTCCAGAGTTAGAGCCGTAGATTATTCGCAGGATTCCCACGCCGCCTTCTTCAGCGACGTCCAATGAGGATCCCACGCCGTATTTTGTTTTTTGCGCTGCTGTGGTTCACTTTTAACCACTGACTAGCGCTTATTCCCTTTCTCTTTGGTAATTGTACCGTTCCAGAGTTAGAGCCGTAGATTTTTCGCAGGATTCCCACGCCGCCTTCTTTAGCGATTGTTGCTAGGTTTCCGCGCCGCCTTCATTCAGCTCTGATCCCACGACGCTCTTTTCCCGCGTCGTTCAGTGCTGATTCCTTCGCAGATCTGTTTTCTGCGTCGCTTGTTGTTGCTCTGCTACCTGCTCACTCCCACGCTGCAGTCACACGTGGTTTGCCGGAGAATCGTATTTTATTTTTATATTTCCCTAGCTATGCCACGATGCACGACAGGTGCGATCTATGGACTTGATTCCGTGATACCGATTAAAGTATCTACTGGAAGTGGCAGTCACTAAGCAAAATTGCTCGAAGGACCATATGCATGCAAATCTATGCTTGAGCTAAGTCGCGATGTTAGTCGCAGCGTTAGAAAAGCATGAAGCACGCGTTGCCAATCCCTAAGTAAAACACTCTTTCGCGTTCTATTAAGAACTGTGACGTTTATTGAGTTGTATGAGTTTTTATACCTTAACTTATGACAAGGTTAAATATAACGTTAAAGTATTTGTGACTCCTTTTTACTAATTGTATGATACGATCTTATGTACTAGGCAGAAACAGTTGACTATAGTGTTGGAGTGTTCTTGTCTCCCTCTTACTTATTGCATGATGTATTCTTATGTACTATGTAGACAAGGTTGACTATTGCTGGAGCATTCTTGTCTCCCCTTTACTCATTATGTAATGTAGTTGTTATGTAATGTTATGTATTATTTGGATAAGATCAGATGTGAGTCTAAAGTACATCTTACTCTTTTCTACTCATGGTATCACCATGTGCACGGTCAAGTATTGTATATCTAATATATTTGACGATGCATATTTACACATGTTGTCCTTATCTTTGAGCGCTAGGATCGCGACCCTTGTGGTAATTCTACGCCTTACGTGACCCTTTTCAAGTACTTGCTTCACACATGTGGCAGCGTACTACGAGGGCTGTTTATACAGTATGTTCATTTATGAACATGTCCAGTTGCCAAGTTGATTTTAATTTTGCTCAGTGTATATAAAATGACTCAAAAGAATTTGCACTCAACTGCAAGAGTTAGAGAAACAAGAGGCAAAAACTATAAAAAGAAGTTACGAAAGATCGCGCCATAACGCCGTTAGAATTATTCCTATAGCTGAAACGGCGTGCATTGGAAAGCGACGACGTCTATATAGGCTATTGGAATTTCGGCTATTCTCAATAAAATGCATACTGATGTCACTTACACTGACTTTAGTAAAGCATTTGACTCTGTTAATCATAACCTCCTTCTCCTTAAGCTTTACCGAATAGGTTTCTCCCCTTCATTCCTTTTATGGATCTCTTCCTACCTTACGGGTAGGACCCAAAGAGTACAGCTTAGATCAGCCATCTCGAAATCCGTCCTTGTCACTTCTGGAGTACCTCAAGGTAGTCATTTAGGCGCCTTATTTTTCAATCTTTTTATTAATGATCTACCCTTGGCTTTATCCCATTGTAACATACTTATGTATGCCGATGATGTGAAACTTGTTTTACCTTATAAGAAGTCTGATAATTATAAGCACTTGCAAGATGACTTAAACTCAATGCATCGCTGGTGCGTAGCTAATCAATTGAACTAAAATTTTTCTAAATGCCTGTTTATGCCTTTTAACAGGAGTACTCCATATTTAGCAACTTATTTGATCGATGATGTGCCTTTGCAACTTATATCGACAGTCGAAGACCTTGGCGTTCTTTTTAGACCCCGTACTTAAAAAAAGTACAGGGGTCTATTAAGTTTGTTTCAAAAAAATGTGCGTAACAGGCAGAAGGAGGCGTGGCAGACCCCATAAAGTATATATATTCTTGATCAGCATCAACAGCCGAGTCAATATAGCCATGTCCGTCTGTCCGTCCGTCCGTCCGTCCGTCCGTCCGTCTGTATGAAAATCGAGATCTCAGAGACTATAAGAGCTAGAGACACCAAACTTGGTATCTAGGTTCATCTATATTGCAAGCAGATCAAGTTTGTTTTAGAATTTTGCAACGCCCCCTTTAAAGCCCTAAAATCCAAATTAAAAATTTCATATCTAAATTACAAGAACAATTTGAAAGCTAGAAACTGCAGATTTTATATAAATGAAGCGTAAATAGTCCACGACCTGTGTACGACCGTCTTTGCGATCGGACGGTAAATAGCGAAGATATTAAAATAATAAGTTAAGTTGTTTAATTGTGTGAGGGTTGGCAGTAATCATAAATAAATGGCATTAATCGTAAATTAATGCTGTTGACAAAACTGAAATTTGGCAAATAAACGTCACATGGCTCCTGTGGTGTTGCGTACTGAGTCGTTGAATTGATTTTATACTATCGCGCAGGTCGCAGGTTCAAATCCTGTATCGGGCAGACGGTTTTTTTGTATTTACTATACATATTAGATGTGTTCAATTTTGTAATTCTTTTCTCAATAAGAGTACTACAATAAATAATATTGCAATATATCAGGTATCAGCAAATGGTATTGTGGCTCAAAGACTAGAGTCACCATACTTTGGATTTTTCTTTTGTCATCGGGTCGCGGGTTCAATGTCCTGCCGCGCCAACTTTTTTTTTAAATTTAGCTGATTTTAGATATTTGTCGGGCTCATATTCCAGCATGGTCGTATAGTTTTTTTTAAATTTAAATTATTGTTTGTTTATGTTATATTTACATATTATATTTTATTAATATTAAAATATTATATGAACATGTTATATTAACATTCAATGTTAATGTTATTTTATGTTATTGTTATAGTAACGTTCAATATCATTGTAAAATTAAAAATATTTTTAGACCCCTACTTGACGGGTCACTATACCAAATAGCTCCCATAGGACCGATTGATCGAAAATCAAGCTTTAGTATGAAAGCCTTTTTGTTTTTTGAGATATAACAACCAGTATTACAGAATAAGTAATTTGTCGTCTACATACTGACCAAAGTTGGTTGAAATCGGTTAACTGTATCACAAAGCTGTCATAGGAAAGATCGATTGGAAATCAAGTTTTAGTATGAAAATCTTATTTTGACAGCATCTGCTTCTGGGTTGATTTTATATATCAGCATATGCATCGGAGCTAGTCTTATATATCTTGAACTAAGTTTGTTCAAATCGGAAAACTGTATCATATAGCCGTCATTGGAACAATTAGTCGAAAATTTAATACAGAACACTGCAAGCGCATCTAAGTGCCTAGGTTCTGGGTATCCCACAGTCGATTAAACAAAATATTTTTTCATACTAAGTACGGGGTCTCCGACAGTCGCGTGTGCGCGACTGTAGCACCGCGAGCGAAGCGAGCAGGGGCGGAGCCCCCTTGTTTTTAATCAACACGTGCATATGCAACGTGATTGCATAATATATTAGCTGAAAACATTTTTGTACAAAAACCGCTGAAATTAGATATAAAAAAAACAATCGAGATTAAATAGCAACTCCAAACTGCCAGCAACCCTGTTCCCAAAGTGAGTGCAAACATAAATGTGTGAAAAGTTGGTGTTTTAATATCCTTCAAAATTGCAATCCAAGAGAAAATATATAATTCTCTAACCAGAGCACCGGCCAGCCCCGCCTTTTTCAATTATCATTCGTGCGACAAGGCTGGTCGGTATTACGTTTGGCCCTGTGAGCCTTACAGTTTTGTAAGCATTGCCTTTTTGACTGTACTTCAACTGCCGCAGCAAAGCGGTTCAAGGCTTTTCGTCTACGTACAGTTGCATCAGGGGCAACTTGGCTCCCTCAAAGACTCCTGATCACCTGCAAGGTTTGCCAGTGCCGGATTCTTGTCGTGCGAAGCACGTGCAGCCCGAACTTAACATAGAAAGATAAATCGTCGCGCACGTGGTCAAGGTACGAGGACTTGAAATACCCAAGTCCGACTCAGTTGGCAATCAACCAGATTTGTATCATTTAAGCGTCATATTCTAAAACCCTTTTTATTTTCTATATTTAAAATTTAAACATGATAACTAATTAATTTGATGTTCCTTAGTTAAGTCAACCAAATCAAATTATCAACATAATAATGAAACATCGATAGTCACACACGTCATATACCCTAACAACAACAACAAGAATTTCATCCAGAGAACATCAGCAACTGCATCGATGGCCCCAACGTGCACACGGCGATGGATTATGTGTTTGTGAGTAATGGAAAGTAACTATAATTTATAAATTTTGGTTTGTATATATACATACTTATGTATATCTAAACATAGGTGTATGCAAAAATGGTATAGGGCAAGCGTGACTAATCAATGTCGATTTAATTTGATTCGATCCCGATATATTATTAGTAGTTGACCTTTTGATAAGACATAAGCATTCCCTTTTGCATGGAATGATTATTCTCGTGATATGTTGAAACTTGGAAAAATATGAATATTACCGATTTGAAATCTATTATAATAAATGAATTGTAAATGACACTGAATATGTCGCATTAAGTTATTTAGTGGTTCAATGTTAATACGTATAAACACATGCCTTTGTAACACTCTATAATGTTGCGTTAGCATTAGTCTAGAGGTAGCCATAACCTCATGAAGAGCTACCATGGTTGGGTGGGTAAATAATGGGGGGTACAAGAACACCTATAGTACCCTAACGTCTGATCGACTAACTTAAAGTCTCCATAGTTTCTTCCGTTGTACAATCCGATACAAATTTGATGATTTCCTTTTAGATACAGAAAGTGCACTTATTATTTATCAGACGTAGTGTGAGTATAGATAGACGAGGAAGAACCCACGCCCCATCCGACGAGCTGAAGTCCAGAGACAGCAAGAAGTACACAATCCCCAAGTCTCCTATACACAAATAGTGGTTTTCCCTAAACATCACAAACCACACGCTACATAGAAAGATAAATTGGCGCCCGAACGTGGAGCACAAAGGCATAAGATCTAGTTCACTTAGCGGAATACATCCTCAAGCAAGAGGAGGGGCATGGTCACACGACTAAATAATCAACTTTTCGCCCAGAAACTCGGTAAGTCTTGAATCTCTAGAACATCAGACATTATATGGCATAATACTCAGTAGCGCTACACAGATTATATGACATACAATACACAACACCGTCTGTCCGCTTCACGACATACTCTGTCCAAATCCATCCATATTTAAACATGCATATTAGTATTTCAAATCAAAGCGTGGTTTCACAGATTGATGTTATGGAGCACAGCCAACCGTTCTTTGGAGTGGCAACCTAATTCGATAATTGGATTGGTTGACCAAGACGGCACTGTGAGTTCCCAAATAACTTTCATGAAATGAAATTCTCAATCTTTCAGAGCAGGATGCTGTGATTTAAAAATATGATGCAGCGACTTCAAAACTTTAATTATAGGAATCGCGAATTCTCTCGGTATTCTCTCGGAATTCTTTCGTTGGCATCACCTTTGTTAAATAGAACGGTCCTTTATAAAAATGTTGTACTAATTCTTCTGGAATAGTACTCGGAGCTGCAAGCGACTAGATAATTTTGGAAGCTTGACCGGTACTTGTGAAAGTAGATTATATACAAATAAATAGATTCCAGTAGTATACAGTAAAAACTTTAAGCAGATTAGATCGGATATAGTGTTACGAGAGCATAGTGTTTATTTCGGAAAGCATTAAACCAAATATTTATGTAAAATTTCAAAACAACAAAAAAAAAATCAAGATCGGTTAAGCACACGCATACATACATATGTAAGCACGAGCCAAAACAAAAGAATTTTCTAGATTAGCATTTATAAATATGAACATGCTGGATTATGAACCCGACAAATAGCTAAAATCAGCTGAATTTAAAAAAGGAGTTGACACAGCCGGGATTTGAACCCGCAACCCAATGTCAAAATATGATTACAAAGTATGGGGACTCAACCCGTTGAGCCATCATCTAGTTCATCAACAAGCAATCTCATTGAAAAATGAATTAAAAATTGTATAATAACATCAAATGTTAATGTATATATCAATATAACATCAATAAGACATGACAATATAACATTAATAAATAAAAAATAAAAAAACCATTTGCCCGAGGTAGGATTCGAGCCTTCGACCTGCGTGATAGCATAAAATTAGATGAATTCAGCGACTTAGCACAGTACGCCACGGAGCGCTCTAACATTCGTCTGACAAATTGCAGCTTTGTTAACAGCATTTGCTAAGTATTAATTTATGCTTACTGCCAACCCTCACACAATTAAACAGCTTAACTTATTATTTTAATATCTTCGCTATTTACCGTCCGATCGCAATGAAATTTTCTACACAGATCGTGGACTATTTACGCTTCATCTGTGGAAAATCTGCAGTTTCTCGCTTTCAAATTGTTCTTGTAATTAAATTTGGATTTTAGGGCGTTGAAGGGGGCGTGGCAAAATTCTAAAACAAACTTGATCTGCTTGCAATATAGGTGAACCTAGATACCAAGTTTGGTGTCTCTAGCTCTTATAGTCTCTGAGATCTCGATTTTCATACAGACGGACGGACGGACGGACGGACGGACGGACGGACGGACGGACGGACAGACGGACATGGCTATATCGACTCGGCTGTTGATGCTGATCAAGAATATATATACCTTATGGGGTCTGCCACGCCTCCTTCTGCCTGTTACGCACATTTTTTTTGAAACAAACTTAATAGACCCCTGTACTTTTTTTAAGTACGGGGTCTAAAAAACAAGAACATGGCAGTAAGGCATAGTGCAGAAGATCTTACCAGTCTCATTGATCACCAAGACCCATTTTGCGGAATCTGTCACGAGACAGTAAGCCCAAATGAACGTACTGCAACTTCACAAACATCGTTTTCATAATCAATGCATTTTAGATGCGCTGCGTACTAGCGATACGTAGGCTGCTATATATATTTCTGGCCTAATAATGAAAATGCGAATATTTATCATCAAAAATTGTTTTATTTTGTTTCAAAGAATTCTCCAGCCTGATGTATACACTTTTTCATGCGCTCAAACCAAGTGTCGGAGCCCTTTTTCCACTCCACAAGGTCCTTTTTTTGACCGATTGTCAAATTTTGCGGTATCCAACGAGAACAAACCGTTTTCACACTCAGGTGTTCAAAGGTGACAAACCGTTCTGAGTGATGTTATACCAAAAAATGTCAAACTTTCCAATGGAAATGTCAGATTGCACCTGGCAACACTTAGTGTTGCCTAGGCCAGAAATATATATAGCAGCCCACGTATGTGCCCTGTATGCAAGCAACCTTGCGCGGTGAGTCAATTATCAATCTCAATCTCAACATGTTGTGTTCGACGAAATGTTCGTCGTTGGTGGTAGTGTTCTGTTCGACATTTCGTGTTTGACGTTGTGTTCGAAGAGAATAGAAATGATTCTATCTTTGTTGTGTTCGGCTCAACATGTTCGTCAATGGATGGCAATGTTGGCACGAACATCACTTGCAAAAATGTTTCCTTGAGTGAACATTTTAAAATGCTTTTAAAATGTCTAAACAATTTTTGCAAGAATTTATACATTGCCTGCACAACGAGCCTGCGCTGTGGCAAGCTAAAAGCGATGCTTATAAAAATAAAAATTTAAGAAACAAAGCTTGGGAAGTGCTCTTAAAGAAATTTAAAGAAATTGATGAAGACGCAACTATTGACACAGTGAAAAAAAGTCAATTCGCTGCGTGCGACATACAGACGCGAGCTCCAAATAATGAAACGAAGCGAAAAATCTGGCGCTGGACTGGACGATGTATACAAGCCAAGCATCTGGTATTTCAGCGGATTGCACTTTTTATATGAGCAGGAGTCGTCTGTTGATGGAATCAATACCTTCGATGACGGCCCAGAAATTGAAATAGTAAGTATTTTCAGCATAAATATTAATTGTTTATTTTCAAAAAGCGCAGTGTGAATTATAAAGTGCAATTTATAAAAAGTACAATATTAAATGCGATCATTCTGCCAAGGCACTGCTCCAATTGTATTGAAATAGTCGCGAAACTTCTCACGAACTTCTTTCGCATCTTCGCCACAATTGCCACCTATTAATGGCTCCAAATCGTCCATTCTCTGGTCGGCCTGCAAAACTCCTCCAGATGTATTGTCGGGATCGGCTGCACCTCGCAAATATACTGCACCGTTTTTTTCGACAAATAATTGTGCAAATAGCAACAACATAAAACGATAATACTAGCCTTTTCTGGCTCCAAAGATATAGTAGTAAGAAGGATCCTAAATCTGCTGAGTATAATTCCAAAAGCATTTTCTACTATACGCCTAGCTCTTGATAGGCGGTAATTAAAAATTAATTGTCCTTTTTCCAATTTTTGTCGGCTGTAGGGCTTCATTAAATTTAATGAGAGGGGAAAGGCATCGTCACCTACTAACACATATGGCAGTTTATATGATGTATTTTGAATTGGCCGTGGCTTCGGTATAAAAAGGGATTGCTCATCGTAGCGCCTTTTGTATGTAGATTGTGCAAATACTCCAGCATCTGAGGCCCTTCCATTAGCTCCGACTTCCAAACAAATAAATTCATAATTTGCGTTTACAATGGCCATCATTACAATGCTGAACGTTTTTTTGTAATTATAATAAAATGATCCTGATGTTTTTGTCCTTTTGATGTGCACATGCTTTCCGTCAATAGCGCCTATGCAATTAACAAAATTCCATTGATTCTCGAAATCAGGTGCAATTTCTTTCCATTCGTCCTCATTCGTGGGCATCTAAAACAGTAGAATTATAAACACGTTATTAATCGAAAATTGTATTTTCTAGCCAAAGGCCACTAAACGCAAATGCGATGACGGAGCTGAGTTCCTGCAAAAGGCAGTCGCGCACTTGGACAATATAAGCGCAAAAAAAACAAGAGATGATGATGACATTTTCGCTGAAGGATGGGCTGTCATGTTAAGGCAGATGTCGAAGGAGCAACAGCTTTTCGCAAAGAAAGGAATTGACGAGCTCCTTATGCAAGGCCAATTGAACATGCTAACTTATCAAGGATTATCAAGCATTGCACGCCTGCCCAATAAACCGGAATATTGTACTGGTCCAGTTTACCAGATGCCAGTTCCGGCTTATCCGCGCCAGAAAATATATGTGAGCACAACAACAGCAAGTGACTCCAACACAGCATCATCATTTGTGTCTGAAGATCCGAACGAACCAGTTCCAGTTTTTATAACACAAAACAAAAACGTCTCTGCTTCCTCATTCACAGATTTATTCAATAGCGATGAATACGCATAATCCGCCTCTTATTTTATAATTATATTTGAATAAAAAAATTGTTTCTTACCTTAATATACGGCTTGAGCATTTTAGTTTCGGCACTACATGTTTCTAGTACTATGCGCCGGGGAGACTCTGGGGAGAAATGCCAGTTAAAAATTTCAAGTCCACGTAGCTTTGGCCACTGGCCAAAAAGCGCAAGGTCGACCAAGTCATTCATTTGCGCTTATTGCGTCCCTCATCACAGTGTCCTGTCGTTGAATATCTGGAGCAACCAAATAGTGCTTCATATTTTCCACATTCTTTCATCCACATACTGTGCTTTCTTTTTTTGTTTGCTATTTTTATACCCGTTACTTAAAAATTAAGTGAAAGGGTATATTGTATTCGTGCAAATGTGCGTAACAGGCAGAAGGAGGCGTGGCAGGCCCTATAAAGTATACATATTCTTGATCAGCATCAACAGCCGAGTCGATATAGCCATGTACGTCTGTCCGTCCGTCTGTCCGTCCGTAGAGCAACCAAATTTGAAACACAGACTTCTATAAGCCCCACGCAGATCAAGTTTGTTTTAAATTTTCGATCGGACCACTATATCATATAGCTGCCATATAAACGATCGGTCATAAATCAAGTTTTAGTATGAAAAACTCTTTTGTTTTCTGAGATATCTCAACCAATTTGACAGGATATGTATTTAAGTTGGTTTTATACATCCTGACCAAAACTGATTCAAATCGGTCCACTATATCATATAGCTGCTATACGAACTATCGGTCGAAAATCAAGTTTTAGTGTGAAAAACTTTTTTGTTTTCCGAGATATCTCAACCAAACTGACAAAATATGCATTATAGTTAATTTTATATATCCCGATTGAAATTGGTTGAAATCGATACACTATATCATATAGCTGCCATAGAACCGATTTGTCGAATTTCAAGTTTTAGTATGAAAAACTTTTTTGTTTTCCTTAATATCGAGACCAAGCTATCGAGACAAGCAGAATATGCATTAAAGTTTGTCCTTTACACCCTATCCAAAATTGGTTAAGATCGGTCTTCTATATCATATAGCTGCAATAGAACCGATTTGTCGAATATCAAGTTTTAGTATGAACAACTTTTTTGATTATTACGATATCTTAACCGAGTTGGTTTTTTACATCCTGACCAAAATTGGTTAAGATCGGTTTACTATATCATATATCTGCCATAGAAAGAATTGGTCGATAATTAAGGATTAGGGTGAAAATTATTGTTGTTTCTGGAGATTTGTCAATCTGGAGAGTTTCTGGAGTTTCTGAAGTTTTTGTCAATAACTCGCTGATTATGAATTTTATTTTGTCTTATACGTCCTGAATGAATTTGGTCTTAATAGGTTCACTATATTATATAGTGGCCATTGTAACAATCAGGGCGAATGCCCTTTTCTATATTTTAAGAATATTTAATATAAAATAAATGTTTGGTCGAATATTTTTTCGGGTAGTTATTACATTAAAGTACTTTTATGGGGCTTACTTTGTTTTCAGTTATCATTATAAACTTAGAGTTTTTATATCTTTAGAATCTAAAATTCGGAAAATACTTTATATATATTCAAAGAAGTAACGGGTATCCTACAGTCGGGAGCTCGACTGTAGCCTTTCCGACTAGTTTCTTTTTTTCTCCGCTAACATGTTGACTCGTTGACCAATGCAAGCAAAATGATGTTTGCGAGAAATGTTCGCACTAGTTGAAATTCATGTTCGACAACATGTTTTCTAACAAATTCTATAGTGGATGGCCTGCTTAAGATATCTTAAGAAACAAAAAAGTTTTACATACTAAAGGTTAATGTGCATCATCTATATATACTTCCAAAAAAAACTTCTTTACAAAGTAAAAGTCTAGTGACGAAAGGGTTTTCCTGTCCCAAAATTTCTGATATCCCCTTTTGTGACGTACAAATTTAAATTGATTACATAAATTATTAAAAAAAATTAGTTTGGCATTCGGCACCTTGCGCAAAGGGACTCGATTCTGTATACCTAAAAATAATTTTAATGCGCAGTGCCGAATGCCAAACTTTTTTTTTAGACCTGTACTTAAAAAAAATACAGGGGTCTATTAAGTTTGTTTCAAAAAAATGTGCGTAACAGGCAGAAGGAGGCGTGGCAGACCCCATAAAGTATATATATTCTTGATCAGCATCAACAGCCGAGTCGATATAGCCATGTCCGTCTGTCCGTCCGTCCGTCAAGATCAAGTTTGTTTTAGAATTTTGCCAAATCCAAATCCAAATTTAAAATTTAATTTCTAAATTACAAGAACAATTTGAAAGCTAGAAACTGCAGATTTTCCATAGATGAAGCGTAAACAGTCCACGATCTGTTTAGAAAATTGCATTGCGATCGGACGGTAAATAGCGAAGATATTAAAATAATAAGTTAAGCTGTTTAATTCTGTGAGGGTTGGCAGTAATTTTAAATTAGTAGCAGAAAAATGCTGTTAACAAAGCTGCAATTTGTCAGACGAATGTTAGAGCGCTCTGTGGCAAATGGTTTTTTTTTAGACCCCGTACTTAAAAAAAGTACAGGGGTCTATTAAGTTTGTTTAAAAAAAAATGTGCGTAACAGGCAGAAGGAGGCGTGGCAGACCCCATAAAGTATATATATTCTTGATCAGCATCAACAGCCGAGTCGATATAGCCATGTCCGTCTCGATCGCAGATCTCAGAGATTATAAGAGCTAGAGACACCAAACTTAATATGTAGTTTCATCTATATTGCAAGCAGATCAAGTTTGTTTTAGAATTTTGCCACGCCCCCTTGAACGCCCTAAAATCCAAATTTAAAATTTCATTTCTAAATTACAAGAACAAAAGCTGAAAGCTAGAAACTACAGATTTTCCATAGATGAAGCGTAAATAGTCCACGATCTGTTTAGAAAATTGCATTGCGATCGGACGGTAAATAGCGAAGATATTAAAATAATAAGTTAAGCTGTTTAATTCTGTGAAGGTTGGCAGTAATCATAAATTAGTAGCAGAAAAATGCTGTTAACAAAGCTGCAATTTGGCAGATAAACGTTGCAGCGCTCCGTGGCGTACTGTGCTAAGTCGCTAAATTCATCTAATTTTGTGCTATCACGCAGGTCGAAGGTTCGAGTCCTGCCTCGGGCAAATGGTTTTTTTTTTTTAGTTATTAATGTTATATTGTCATGTCTTATTGATGTTATATTGACATATACGTTAACATTTGTTGTTATTATACAATTTTTAATTAATTTTTCAATAAGATTAATTAACAAGCAATTTTGAAATATATTAGATGATGGCTCAATGGGTTGAGTCCCCATACTTTCTAATCCTGTTTTGATATTGGGTTGCGGGTTCAAATCCCGGCTGTGTCAACTCCTTTTTTAAATTCAGCTGATTTTAGCTATTTGTCGTGCTTATAATCCGGCATGTTCATGACTCGTGCTTACATATGTATGCGTGTTCTTAACCGATCTTGGAAATACACATATTGTTGTCTCGCTCTCTCTAACACATATGTCTATTCGACTTTACATTGATTATTTGATGTTTTTAAATATAAAACCCTACGACGAATCAATTTTTAACTAAAATATAAAGTAATTTTCACCAGTCTTTGCTTTTTTTATACCAAGTACGGGGTCTCCGACAGTCGAGTATGGTCGACTGTATCGCGAGCGAAGCGAGCCGGCGGTAGGCGAGCGAAGCGAGCAGGGGCGGATCCCCCTTGTTTTTACTAATTTATGTATTAAATTTAATATTGTTCGTCACAAAATGGGATTTCACAAATTTTATGGCAGGAAAATCCTTTCGTCACTAGACTTTTACTTTGTAAAGAAGTTTTTTTGGAAGATATCAAAAATTTTTGGAATTTCATATGCTTCTGACATAATAAGTTTGATATAAAATGATCGAAATGCTTACTTCAAATAAAAAATGATATAGTAAATTTTATATTTACATTAACCAATTTTGGTCAGGATATATAAAACCAACCCAGATGCGTACGTTGTCAGATTGATCAATATATCTTAAAAAACAACAAAGTTTTTTAAACTAAAACGTAATTTTTGGCCGATCGTTTCATGGCAGCTATATGTTATAGTGGACTGATTTGAACCAATTTTAGTCTGGATGTATAAGACCAACTATATTGCATATTCTGTCAGTTTGCTTGAGATATCTCGGAAACAAAAAAGCTTTTCATACTAAGACTTGATATTCGACAAATCGGTTCTATGGCAGCTATATGATATAGTTGACCGATTTGAAACAAATTTAATTAGGATGTTGTGAGGCAGTATTCTGCTTGCCTCACATTTTCACTACTGCAGAACCTATAGAACCAAAAGAACGGAACCTTTTTTTTTATGAACACCTGCGGAACTAAATGAACGGAACCTTTTTTTATGAACACGTTCGGAACCGAATGAACGGAACTGATTGAGCCCAATCAGTTCCAATGCACATTTTCCCAAGCGATCGGCACGAACAGCGGAGCTACTCTGAAAAAAATATCGCATCACGAGACGCCAGCTCGCAAAAATGGCCGACGGCGTCACTGGACTTTTTCTGGGGAGTTCGAAGTGAACAGACGGGTCGTTCTACAAGTTAAATAGTGCGAAAGTGTGAAAAACGTGACGAAGTGCCACGCGGGAACAGCGAAAAGCAAGCAACGGAACCACAGTGAACAACAAGCAAACAAGCAACGGAACAACAGTGAACGGAACAACAGGCAACGAAACCACCGAAACGGCAACGGCGACGCCGAGTCTTGAGTGCAAGAAAAACGTGGGTAAGAGTGTGTGTGCAGCAGCAGCGGAACACCCGTATTGGCGCCAAAAGTTTTGCGCTTGGCCAGCGGAGCACCTGTCAAGCACGGCGTGGCTTGTAACACGGTGAGTGTGTGTGTGTGTATACACTTTTGCGCCAACCCGGCAGCAACATTGAGTGCCCGCAGCAACAGACAATAGCAACTGTCGTCTTTGCGCCACCCGGCAACAACAACCACCAGCAATATCGATCGCCAGCAGCAACCGACAGCAACAACTGCCATTCTGCGCCAACCCGGCAGCAACATCGGCTACCAGCAACAACAGGCAGCAGCAAAGGCAACCCGTGAGTAACCACAGGGCTCCGCAGAGCAACAACAACGAGGAACGACGAGTAGTTGGGTAAATTGGCCAATAGCCAACCGTCTCCTCTCCCACTCTGGGAGGTGGGAAGATTGAAAAACTTTGAGACATGCTACGACTGCTCGAATCGCAGAAATAAAGAATAACTTTTGTGTACACTTAAATTGATATGTATGGGGGAAACTTGCGGGCATGAACATTTCTTTCAGCATATAGCGACTCCTCTTCGGGTCGCCTCCATGACTCACACGAGTCCTAGGAGGTGATCCCAGACAACCCAGGGAAGATTATTTTACATAATCTTGCTGGGAGTGACTCGCCTTCAGGGGAATCTGGGTGGTATCTAGTGATTCAAGCACTGGCTCTGCCGATTCGTCTCATGGATCACCACTCAGCCCTTTCTGAAACGAGTCACAGTCTGGGATTCCTCCGAATCGGGCGTCTCAAGGGCACGATGTGGGAAGACGAATCGAGCGCGGCTCGAGGGCACTTCCCGTCGTCGCTCTTGAGGCACCTTTGGATTCGAGTGCTCATTGGGGGCGATACGAGGTGGAGTCGGAGGACGACATCTGTCGAAGCTCTGTCTCCAGTCGTCCCAGAAATTTACAAATTTTCTGTAAAAGACCTTGGCCGGACTGAGACGCCGACCCCGGCTGGGAAAACTTCCTTACAATGTATAAGACCAACTTAAATGAATATTCTGTCAAATTGGTTGAGATATCTTGAGAAACAAAAAAGTTTTTCGAAAAAAGTCGTACCTTAATAATCTGTAAGTTTGGTTAAGATATATTGAGAAACAAAAAAGATTTTCATACTAAAGGTTAATTTCATCTGATTATTCCTATTGCAGCTATATAATATAGTAAACCGACTTTGACCCAATTCGGTCAGGATGTAAGAACAGTTCCAAACACAAAATAGTTTTTCATACTAAAGGTTCATTTCATTCGATTATTCCTATGGCAGCTATGTTATAGTAATCCGACTTTTACCAAATTTTATCAGAATGTAAGAGACGAGTCCCAAACATATAATCTGTAAGTTTGGTTAAGATATCTTAAGAAACAAAAAAGATTTTCATACTAAAGGTTAATTTCATACGATTATTCCTATGGCAGCTATATGATATGGTAGTCCGACTTTTACCAAATTTTGTCAGAATGTTAGAGACAGTCCCAAACATCTAATCTGTAAGTTTGGTTAAGATATCTTAAGAAACAAAAAGTTTTTCATACTAAAGGTTAATTTTATCCGATTATTCCTATGGCAGCTTTATGATATAGTAATCCGACTTTGACCAAATTTGGTCAGGATGTAAGAGACAGTCGCCAGCATACAATCTGTGAGGAAAGCGAGAAACTGCAGATTTTCCATAGATGAAGCTTAAATAATCCACGAATTGTGTAGAAAATTTCATTGCGATCGGACGGTAAATAGCTGAAATTTGGCATACGAATGTTAGAGCGCTCCGTGGCGTACTGTGCTAAGTCGCTGAATTCATCTTATTTTATGCTATCACGCAGGTCGAAGGTTCAAATCCTGCCTCGGGCAAATGGTTTTTTTTTTTTTATTTATTAATAATATATTGTCATGTCTTATTGATGTTATATTGACATATACATTAACATTTGATGTTATTATACAATTTTTAAATAATTTTTCTATAAGATTGAATAACAAGCAATTTTGCAATATATTGGATGATGGCTCAACGGGTTGAGTCCCCATACTTTGTAATCCTATTTTGACATTGGGTTGCGGGTTCAAATCTCGGCTGTGTCAACTTCTTTTTTAAATTCAGCTGATTTTAGCTATTTGTCGGGTTCATAATCCAGCATGTTCATATTTATAAATGCTAATCTAGAAAATTGTTTTGTTTTGGCTCGTGCTTACATATGTATGTAACCGATCTTGGAAATACACATATTGTTGTCTTGCTCTCTCTAAGTCATATGTCTATTCGACTTTACATTGATTATTTGATGTTTTTAAATATAAAACCCTACGACGAATCAATGTTTAACTAAAATATACATTAATTTTCACCAGTCTTTGCTTTTTTCATACCAAGTACGGGGTCTCCGACAGTCGAGTATGGTCGACTGTATCGGGAGCGAAGCGAGCGGGGGTAAACGAGCGAAGCGAGCAGTATGGAAAACTTATTTGTTTCTTAAGATATCTTAACCAAACTTACAGATTATATGTTTGTTACTGTCTCTTACATCCTGACCAAATTTGGTTAAAGTCGGATCATATAGCTGCCATAGGAATAATCGGATGAAATTAACCTTTAGTATGAAAAACTTTTTTGTTTCTTAAGATACCTTATCCAAACTTACAGATTATATGTTTGGGACTGTCTCTTACATCCTGACCAAATTTGGTAAAAGTCGGATTACTATTACGAAAAACTTTTTTGTTTCTCAAGATACACTGCCGATCAACCAAATAGATTCACGTTTTTATACCCGTTGCTTAAAAACTAAGTAAAAGGGTATATTGTATTCGTGCAAATGTGCGTAACAGGCAGAAGGAAGCGTGGCAGACCCTATAAAGTATATATATTCTTGATCAGCATCAACAGCCGAGTCGATATAGCCATGTCCGTCTGTCCGTCCGTCCGTCTGTCCGTCTGTGTGAGCGCCTAGATCTCAGAGACTATAAGGGATAGAGCAACCAAATTTGGTACACAGACTTCTATAAACCCCACGCAGATCAAGTTTGTTTTAAATTTTCGATCGGACCACTATATCATATAGCTGCCATATGAACGATCGGTCGAAAATCCAGTTGTAGTATGAAAAACTTTTTTGTTTTCCGAGATATCTCAACCAAACTGACAGAATATGCATTATAGTTAATTTTATATATCCCGACCGAAATTGGTTCAAATCGGTCCACTTTATCATATAGCTGCCATAGAACCGATTTGTCGTATTTCAAGTTTTAGTATGAAAAACTTTTTTGTTTTCCGAGATATCGCGACCAAACTGACAGAATATGCATTATAGTTCGTCCTATACACCTTAACCAAAATTGCTTTAAATCGGTCCACTATATCATATAGCTACCATACGAACGATCCGTCGATGATCAAGTTTTAGCATGAAAAACTTTTTTGTTTTCCGACATATCTCAACCAATTTGACAGGATATGTATTTAAGTTGGTTTTAAACATCCTGACCAAAATTGATTTAAATCGGTCCACTACATCATATAGCTGCCTTAGAACCGATTTGTCGAATTTCAAGTTTTAGTATGAAAAACTTTTTGTTTTCCGAAATATCGCGACCAAACTGACAGAATATGCATTATAGTTCGTCCTTTACACCTAACCAAAATTGGTTAAGATCGGTCTTCTATATCATATAGCTGCAATAGAACCGATTTGTCGAATATCAAGTTTTAGTATGAACAACTTTTTTGTTTAGTACGATATCTTAACCGATTTTACAGAATATGCATATAAGTTGGTTTTATACATCCTGACCAAAATTGGTTAAGATCGGTTTACTATATCATATATCTGCCATAGAAAGAATTGGTCGATAATTAAGGATTAGGGTGAAAATTATTGTTGTTTCTGGAGATTTGTCAATCTGGAGAGTTTCTGTCAATCACTCGCTGATTATGAATTTTATTTTGTCTTATACGTCCTGAATGAATTTGATCTTAATAGGTTCACTATATCATATAGTGGTCATTGTAACAATCAGGGCGGATGCCCTTTTCTATATTTTAGGAATATTCAATATAAAATAAATGTTTTGTCGAATATTTTTCGGGTAGTTATTACATTAAAGTACTTTTAAGTATTTAACTTTGTTTTCAGTTATCATTATAAACTTAGAGTTCTTATATCTTTAGAATCTAAAATTCGGAAAATACTTTATATATATTCAAAGAAGTAACGGGTATCCTACAGTCGGGAGCTCGACTGTAGCCTTTCCGACTAGTTTACATTCTCAATTTTGTTTTTTTCACACAATTTTCGTTACCCAGTAGGAAACTATTGAGTGAATAATGACGTGCTGCAAAAAAATTGTACTTATGGGCCGATTCGTGACACTGACCAACTTAAATTTGTTAATTGTTAATTATGTGATAACATGATGCACATTAAGTGTGCCGGGCTCACTGGACGTGATCTTGACAGGATTGTTTCCAATGATAAGAAAAAAGACATTGGCGGTCTGCGTTGGTCTTTTGGTATTTTTATACAATTTGATTTTACACGTATGTACAACAACGTGAAAATTCAATTTCTAAAACTTCGCACGTTAACGAAACAACTCTCGAGTAACTTCGATTCAAGTTTGGAGTTACTGAGTGAATTTAAATTTGAGGCTCCACCTATTAGACGTTTGGAACCTCAATTTTTAAATGCATCTATTGCTAATCAGCCTGTCTCACTATTCTTGGCGCCATCGCAATATTTGCAAGGGCCGCAGCTCCTTTCTTTTTCACCATCGCCTTGCAAATGTAGTGAGTTTCCCTCCCCTTTTCTAGCTAATAAAGCTCCTACTCTATCAACCACACCACCTGTAATTCCTGAGATTTCATCGGTTCAGGTGGCTGTTCCCGAAGTGGCCGCAACAACTCCCATAGTGACCAATACCCATATAGTTTCTTCGGCTCCTGTGACTGCACCTTCACCGGGATCCTCAACGACTGCAGTGCCTGATGTTGGAACTAATCTGACCAATAGACCAGGTCGTCGCAACAGTCGCCCTATAGTCACAACTTTGGCTGCGCCTCCTCTACTTACGGTAGTGGCTCCATAGTAAGCAGATTTTTATTTCCAGACTGTCTGCTGACACAACATGCCATTCCATCTCTGCGTATATCGCTAGTAAGTCGTCAGCATCTGTTTCTATTAATAAGTTTAATTTCTCTGAGCCTCGAGAAATTTCATCATTTAAAATTAGTGTCCCCTTTGATTCGTCTCCGATTATATGTGACCCAAAATTTTGGCCTCCTCATGTAATTGTAAACGAATTTAAGCAAAACAAGGGGGCTCCGCCCACTGCTCGCTTCGCTCGCCTACCCACGGCTCGCTTCGCTCGCGGTGCTACAGTCGCGCACACGCGACTGTCGGAGACCCCGTACTTAGTATGAAAAAATATTTTGTTTAATCGACTGTGGGATACCCAGAACCTAGGCACTTAGATGCGCTTGCAGTGTTCTGTATTAAATTTTCGACTAATTGTTCCAATGACGGCTATATGATACAGTTTTCCGATTTGAACAAACTTAGTTCAAGATATATAAGACTAGCTCCGATGCATATGCTGTCAGTTTAGATAAGATTTCTCACAAAACAAATAAGTTTTTCATCTTAATTCTTGAATTTTGACCGATCGTTTCTATGACAGCTATATTATATATAGTGGTCCGATTTCAAACAAATTTGGTCAGGATATATATAATCAACCCAGAAGCAGATGCTGTCAGTTTGGTTAACATATCTCATAAAACATATCTCAAAATAAAGATATTCATACTAAAACTTGATTTTCAATCGATCTTTCCTATGACAGCTTTGTGATACAGTTAACCGATTTCAACCAACTTTGGTCAGTATGTAGACGACAAATTCAGATACTTATTCTGTAATACTGGTTGTTATATCTCAAAAAACAAAAAGGCTTTCATACTAAAGCTTGATTTTCGATCAATCGGTCCTATGGGAGCTATATGATATAGTGGCCCGTCCCAAAAAAAAACAAACATGATCTGCTTGCAATATAGATCAAGTAGGGGTCTAAAAATATTTTTAATTTTACAATGATATTGAACGTTACTATAACAATAACATAAAATAACATTAACATTGAATGTTAATATAACATGTTCATATAATATTTTAATATTAATAAAATATAATATGTAAATATAACATAAACAAACAATAATTTAAATTTAAAAAAACTATACGACCATGCTGGAATATGAACCCGACAAATATCTAAAATCAGCTAAATTTAGAAAAAAAGTTGGCGCGGCAGGGAATTGAACCCGCGACCCGATGACAAAAGAAAAATCCAAAGTATGGAGACTCTACACTTTGAGCCACCATACCATTTGCTGATACCTGATATATTGCAATATTATTTATTGTTGTACTCTTATTGAGAAAATAATTACAAAATTGAATAATAATATATATAGTAAATAAAAAACCGTCTGCCCGATACAGGATTTGAACCTGCGACCTGCGCGATAGTATAAAATCAATTCAACGACTCAGTACGCTACGCCACAGGAGCCATGTGACGTTTATTTGCCAAATTTCAGTTTTGTCAACAGCATTAATTTACGATTAATGCCATTTATTTATGATTACTGCCAACCCTCACACAATTAAACAACTTAACTTATTATTTTAATATCTTCGCTATTTACCGTCCGATCGCAATGAAATTTTCTACACAGGTCGTGGACTATTTACGCTTCATCCATGCAAAATCTGCAGTTTCAAGCTTTCAAATTGTTCATGTAATTTAGATATGAAATTTTTAATTTGGATTTTAGGGCGTTCAAGGGGGCGTGGCAAAATTCTAAAACAAACTTGATCTGCTTGCAATATAGATGAAACTACATATCAAGTTTGGTGTGTCAAGAAGTTTGGTGCTGATCAAGAACATATATACTTTATATATACTATACATTTTTTTTGAAACAAACTTAATAGACCCCAGTACTTTTTTTAAGTACGGGGTCTAAAAATAGATCTCGTTCTCCTCCCGTCAGCCTTCCAACTCCTAGCACTTCGACTCAATCTAATAATGCCTCAAAAAACTAGACCTTGACCAAATTAATATTCAATATCAGAATGTTAGAGGTCTCGGTTCTAAGTTACAAAATCTTTATAAAAACAGTTTTTCTTTCGATTCTAACATTTTTGCATTCACTGAGACTCTAGCATATCTAATAATGAGATAATGTCATAGAATTATAACACCTTCAGGCGCGATCGCCAAAACCGACGTGCAGGTGGAGTTTTAATCTCTGTCAAATCCACCTTTCGAGCAGAAATTGTAAATGTGTTTACACCTGACGACATTGAAATTGTTGCCGTAAAGGTTACCTTCTCGTCATGCACTTTATTTATCTCTTGCTCATATATACCACCTTCTTCTGAAGTTCAAATCTATATGCGACATTTCAGTTATATAAATGAAATTTCTAAACTTGTGCGTGACAATGATATATTTGTTGTTGTCGGTTACTTTAACCTGCCACATATCTCCTAGTCATTTTTTAATGACTTAAATTATTTAGTTCCCTCAGCCCAGCATGATTTTTTAGATGGTTTAATTGATTTGCCCCTTTTTCAAATCAATTCCACATCGAACCATCTGAATAGGATGCTTGATCTGGTTTTTGTCAGTGATTTGTCTAGTGCGACTGTCACTAGAACTTCCCCTGTGATTGAACCTGAAGATTCTTACCATCCTACTCTCGAACTTTCACTTTCTATTTTTAATACTAACCATATACCATCTTCTTCTTCAGTCAATTTCCGCCGTTGCTTTCGCAAGGGAAATTTCACTTTGCTTAATCAACTGATTCTTTCAATAGATTGGTCTATTCTGTATGACACGAATGATATTAACATAGCTGCCTCTTTTTTCTACGACACGTTAAATTCACTTCTTGATGTCTGTATCCCTAACAGTGTCGTTAAGTCAGTTTCATTTAAAACTCCTTGGTTTATACCAAGATTATCTAATTTAAAAAATATTAAATCTAAATATTATAAAAAGTTTAAGTTGAGCGGATCCAATTTGAACTTCTTAAATTATTCTAAGGCTAAAGCTAGTTTTACTCTTCTTAATTCTCAGTGCTATGATAATTATTATTATTGTTATTCGTTGCAAGAATCAATTTAGACGGACCCTGAACTATTCTATTCCTTCGTTAACTCTAAACGTAGATCTTCCACCTTACCTAAATCTTTTTTCTTCTCTAATACTAATATAGTTAACGATGACTCAATTGCTTCTGATCTTTTTAAAGATTTTTCCAATCTACATATTCCTCTTTACCGCCCACTAATACCTACTCCCCACATATAATTCCACCATCCAATTCTATTCTTTTACCTAATATAACTGATAACTGTATTTGTTCTTTTATTAAAACACTTAAATCTTCTTACTCTCCAGGACCTGACAACATTCCTAGCTGTGTGTTGAAAGAGTGCTGTTTATACCCGTTACTTAAAAATTAAGTAAAAGGGTATATTGTATTTGTGCAAATGTGCGTAACAGGCAGAAGGAGGCGTGGCGGACCCTAAAAAGTATATATATTCTTGATCAGCATCAACAGCCGAGTCGATATAGCCATGTCCGTCTGTCCGTCCGTCCGTCTGTCCGTCCGTGTGACAAATGTCAGAGACTATAAGAGATAGAGCAACCAAATTTGGAACACAGACTTCTATCACTGCGGACGGCAGTCCGCGCTAGTGACGAAAGCAACACGTAGGGTGCAAAAGGCGACTAGCAATATATACACGCAGAATGGAAAATTTGCTACGACTGTCCGATCAGATCGAGTTATATACCGATCGAAAGGTATGACGGTCAATAACAAAAGTGCATACTAAGACTTTTGGTAACTCACCTGGTTCATAAGATATGGGGGTGTAAGTGGGAGGGGCAACATTTTTATGATTGCAGCTAGTGGGGCCGTTGGAGCCTTTTGGTTAAATTTTATATTTTTAAAATTCTTATTAAAAATACGCGTCGAATGATACCTCGATCATTCCAATACGACATTTGGTTCAAAAGATATATTAATTTGAAATTTTTAAGGGCCTTCTCAAAATGAGATGAAAAATGAGTTTGTCTGTTTGTTTGTTTGTCTGTTTGTTTGGATCAAAGCGCTGAAAAAGCTTAAATTTTTTGATGAGGAATTGTTTCTTATCAAAAATCTAGAAACTTTGTTCTACGACTTTGTGAAATAGCTAGTTTAGCGGAAATAGCTAAAACGCGATAAATTTGAAACACCCATAGCTTCCAAACCAAAAAAGGTACAGATATGTTCTATATGTCGTTAGAAAGGTATACTAGAGGGCTTTTAGACGTACCTTGAATATTTTTTTGCAAAGTATTCAGGTGAAATGCTACAGGTGAAAAAAGGTTTTTGGCTTACATTTTACATTTTACGATTTTCTCGAAAACGGCTCTAACGATTTTTATTAAATTTCAATATGTTGTAAAACGTAAAATTTCGCAACTTTTGATATATGACACATGTCTCTCAGCCACAAGGTTTGGAAGATATTACCGGTTACCTGAATATATACATTTTACTATTTACTATATGGTACTAATTAGAAAATCAAGCTTTGGTACGAAAAACTATTTTGTTTTTCAAAGTTTCTCAACCAATTTGACTGAGTATGCATCTAAGTTGGTCTTAGACATTATGTCCAAATTAAGTTCAAATCGGACCACTATATCATATAGCTGTCATAGGAACGATCGGCTAAAAATCAAGTTTTAGGATGAAAAACTTTTTGTTTATTAAGATTTCTCAACCAATTTGACAGAATATGCATTATAGTTGGTCCTATACATCCAGACCAAATTAAGTTCAAATCGGTCCACTATATCATATAGCTGCCATATGAACGATCGGTACAAAATAAAGTTTCAGTACGAAAATCTTTTATATTTCTCAAGATATCTCAACCAATTTGACAGAGTATGCATTTAAGTTGGTCTTATACATTATGTCCAAATTTAGTTCAAATCGGTCCACTATATCATATGGCTGTCATAGGAACGATCGGTCAAAAATCTAGTTTTAGTATGAAAAACTTTTTTGTTTATTAGATTTCTCAACCAATTTTACAGAATATGCATTATAGTTGGTCCTATACATCCAGACCAAATTAAGTTCAAATCGGTTCACTATATCATATAGCTGCCATATGAACGATCGATCAAAAATAAAGTTTCAGTACGAAAATCTTTTATATTTCTCAAGGTATCTCAACCAACTTGATAGAGTATGCATTTAAGTTGGTCTTATACATTATGTCCAAATTTAGTTCAAATTGGTCCACTATATCATATGGCTGTCATAGGAACGATCGGTCAAAAATCTAGTTTTAGTAAGAAAAACTTTTTTGTTTATTCAGATTTCTCAACCAATTTTACAGAATATGCATTATAGTTGGTCCTATACATCCAGACCAAATTAAGTTCAAATCGGTCCACTATATCATATAGCTGCCATATGAACGATCGATCCAAAATAAAGTTTCAGTACGAAAATCTTTTATATTTCTCAAGGTATCTCAACAAATTTGACAGAGTATGCATTTAAGTTGGTCTTATACATTATGTCCAAATTTAGTTCAAATCGGTCCACTATATCATATGGCTGTCATAGGAACGATCGATTAAAAATCAAGTTTTAGTAAGAAAAACTTTTTTGTTTCTCAAGATATCTCAAACAATTTTACAGGGTATTCATCTAAATCTTACACATTATGTCTAAATTTAGTTCAAATCGTTCCACTTTATCATATAGCTGTCATAGGAACGATAGGTCAAAAATCAAGTTTTAGTACGAGAAAGGAATAATCGGTCAAATACCAAGTGTAAGTACTGAACACTCCACGAGGGTGCCAACTGGAAATGGCGCGAAAGTGTTCCTGACCAATGTCGGGCGGCACTCAGCAAAGATCAGGGGTCGAAAATATGTGCTCTGGTTTTATAATTGCCAAATTATATGGGATCGACTCTTGGTCATGGTACTGAGATATATTTCTAAAAACACCAACACCTTTTGGAAAGTTTCAATGTCAAAAGCATCTGCAATTGCAAAACTTTCTGATATCACATAAAAAAACCTCTAGTGACGAAAGCTTATTCTAGCCCCAAAATTTCTGATATCCAATTTCGTGACGAAATTTATTACATTTAATATATGAATTATTCTAATATTAAAAAAAAATTGTTTGGCATTCGGCACATTGCGCAAAAAAGTTCACGATTCTTTATACCTAAAAATTACTTTAATGCGCAGTGCCGAATGCCAAACAATTTTTTTTTAATATTAGAATAATTATATATTAAATATAATAAATTTCGTCACAAAATTGGATATCAGAAATTTTGGGGCTAGAATAAGCTTTCGTCACTAGACTTTTACCTCGTGTAGAGGTTTTTTATGTGATAAACCCCACGCAGATCAAGTTTGTTTTAAATTTTCGATCGGACCACTATATCAAATAGCTGCCATATGAACGATCGGTCGTAAATCAAGTTTTAGTATGAAAAACTCTTTTGTTTTCTGGGATATCTCAACCAATTTGACAGGATATGTATTTAAGTTGGTTTCATACATCCTGACCAAAAATTGATTCAAATCGTTCGACTATATCATATAGCTGCCATACGAACTATCGGTCAAAAATCAAGTTGTAGTATGAAAAATTTTTTTTTCCGAGATATCTCAACAAAACTGACAGAATATGCATTATAGTAAATTTTATGTATCCTGACCGAAATTGGTTCAAATCGGTCCACTATATCATATAGCTGCTCTAGAACCGATTTGTCGAATTTCAAGTTTTAGTATAAAAACTTTTTTGTTTTCCGAAATATCGCGACCAAACTGACAGAATATGCATTAGTTCGTCCTTTACACCCTAACCAAAATTGGATAAGATCGGTCCACTATATGATATAGCTGCAATTGAACCGATTTGAACTTATTCCGCTTGCTTCTAAGGCGCAATACTCATGCTCCAGGAATTTTAGCAAGGGATCCAGTGACTGAATATCCTTAGAATTGTAAAGAGCATATTGCTCTTTACAAAACTAACACATGTGCATAGCCAAATCTCTTTCAGCAACACTCTGAGCAAACGCTTAGAAAACAAGAAACACCCGTGAGCACGCTCGCTGCAGTATAACGTACTCGCAATAAGGTGATTGCGCAGAGAAAGAGAGAGAGAGCGCTCGCACATTAAAAGCACAGCGTCGCTGAATAACGGCTGAGCGCAGCGTCACTGAATAACGACTGAGCGCAGCGTCACTGAATAACGGCTGAGCGCAGCATCGCTGAATAACTGATGAGAACAGCGACGCTGGCTGAGCGGTGAGCGCATGCACCGTTAGATTTGGCTCAGAGAAGTATAAAAGGGGACAAGCAAGCCACAAGAAGGAGAGTCTCTTACGAGCAACACACGAACTAAGATTCTGGCATTGGCAGTACAGTTCCCCGTCTCTTGCATCGGCAGACCAGCATCAAGATCCTTGCACCGGCAGGATTAAATCTAGATCCTTGCATCGGCAGGTTAAATTCCAGATTTCTTGCATTGGCAGACTAGCGTTCAGATCCTTGCACTGGCAGGATAAAATCCAGATCCTTGCATCGGCAGACCAGCATCAAGATCCTTGCACCGGCAGGATTAAATCCAGATCCTTGCATCGGCAGGGTAAAATCTAGATCGTTGCATCGGCAGGTTAAATCCCAGATTTCTTGCATTGGCAGACTAGCGTTCAGATCCTTGCACTGGCAGGATAAAATCCAGATCCTTGCATCGGCAGACCAGCATCAAGATCCTTGCACCGGCAGGATTAAATCCAGATCCCTGCATTGGCAGGTTAAATTCCAGATTCTTGCATTGGCAAGATAAATTCCAGATTCTTGCATCGGCAGACCAGCGTCAAGATCCTTGCACCGGCAGGATTAAATCCAGATCCCTGCATTGGCAGGTTAAATTCCAGATTCTTGCATTGGCAGGTTAAATTCCAGATTCTTGCATTGGCAAGATAAATTCCAGATTCTTGCATCGGCAGACCAGCATCAAGATCCTTGCACCGGCAGGATTAAATCCAGATCCCTGCATTGGCAGGTTAAATTCCAGATTCTTGCATTGGCAGGTTAAATTCCAGATTCTTGCATTGGCAAGATAAATTCCAGATTCTTGCATTGGCAGACTAGCGTTCAGATCCTTGCACTGGCAGGATAAAATCCAGATCCTTGCATCGGCAGACCAGCATCAAGATCCTTGCACCGGCAGGATTAAATCCAGATCCCTGCATTGGCAGGTTAAATTCCAGATTCTTGCATTGGCAAGATAAAATCCAGATCCTTGCATCGGCAGGCCAGCATCAAGATCCTTGCATCGGCAAGATAAATTCCAGGTTCTTGCATTGGCAAATCAGTATCCAGATTTCTGCATTGGCAGATCATTCCCCGGATCCTAGAAGAAGGCCCTAGAAACAGGATTTCCAGCAGATTTCTACATCCATCAAGGCGGACGAACAGGAAGCAACGGCGGGACCGCCAACGGAATAACCAAATATATTTACGATACAATTATTAGAGTCGGCCAGAGCGTCGCAAATAAAATCCTTGAATTATTGAAATCCTACTGTGTTCTTATTTATTCGCAAGTGCTGCAGTTATATAAATTTGTTGCACGAATCCACTAAGCCGACCGAGTTAGCCCGGTGAAGCCGTAAGGATCGTTACAACTGGCGCCCAGCTTGCAGGGTTTTGCGAATAAAAGACCAGAAAAGATTTACAATGGTTAGAACGTGGATATATAACATCAAGAAGGAGAAACTCATCCAGTATGGCGTCGAGTTCGGAGTACAACTCACCGGCACAGTGGAGGCCATGCGGAAGGAGTTCGGCGAGTGAGTCCAAGTAAACGAAGGACGTCTTCCTTATGCTGGACGGTTAGACACATTGGCACGAAAGCATTCCCGCAATTCCCCGGCCAGGGATTCAACCAACAACATAGGGGAAGAGGACATAAACAGAGACAAGAAAGCAACGGAAGCAGCCATAGCAACTATGGACTTCGCGTCAACAACGGCAGAGGCACAACGTAGACACGTACAACACAGACAAGAGGAGCAGAGAGACGTATGGGGTAACACATCGACGATGAACCCGAACCAAACGAACGCAGAACACCGGGCGTATGCGGACAGGGCACAAGCTCGAGATTACCAAGCAGTCGCCAAACAAGTCCGAGAATGGAGTTTCAAATTCGACGGCAGCTCAAAACCACTGGAATTTCTAGAACAGGTGGAATGGTCAGCCGAAACCTATGGACTGGAGTTAGATTTGATACCCCGAGCAATGCCAGAGCTGTTGAAAGGCACAGCACTCAAGTGGTACATAGCCAACAATCAACACTGGAGGACCTGGGCATCTTTTGCGGATAGCTTCCAGGAGTTCTTCTTGCCACGGGATTACTTTTCAAAGCTGTCCGAAGAAGTGTCACGAAGGAAACAAGGCATGAACGAGCCATTTAAGAAATACATGGTAGAGATGCAAACGCTAATGCGTCCGCTCAGATTCACAAAAAACCGGGAGCGAGAACAAATATATAGCAGCAGCCTTCCCGATTTCCGAGCGTTTGCACGACCATACCAAAATGGCAGCTTGATCGAGCTCATGCACCTGGCAGAAGAGTTCGAAGAGCTGGAGCGCGACAGAGAGAGACTCCGGCAACAAAGTCGACACAACCATTCACGACTGATGGCAATGGAGGAACAAAGAGCAACTGTAACTTCTGCTCCTTGCACTCGTTGCGCGGAGAATGCAAAAACACGTCCACAACCTACGCCCAGGTCGTTTTCGGGACCCCCAACGTACGTACCCAACCCGACACAAGCATGCAGAAGATGTGGACACGAGGGACACTGGGCGAGAGAATGTTCCAACGAGAGCCTGCTATTCTGTTGGATATGTGGACGAATAGGAATTCGTACAGTCCAGTGTTGTCGACCGGGAAACGACCAACGGCGTCCAGCTCCCAGGGGCGAGCGGATGCCGATAGAAGCAGCTCCACAAAACTAGTCGGCGCTCTGAAGGACGAGGGTCACCATCTGTCGGCGTCAGTTCAAATTGGCAACAAATTTTACAACGCTACCATCGACACCGGTGCAACGAGAAGTTTCGTGAGCAAGGAGCTAGCGGTGACGTTGTGTGAAGAAGGAGTTGAACTAAGAGCAATACAAAAACAGATACGGCTGGCAGACGGTCGATCTAGTGGAGTGACAGAACAGGTGACGGTCCACATCAAACTCGGCAACAGAGAGGTGGAACTACCATTACTAATTCTGCCAGGAGTCATCGACGAATTAGTACTGGGATGGGATTTCTTATCTTATATGGGAACTAAACTCGAGTGTGCTGGCATGCAAGCCAGAATCCCGACACGCCGACGACCCAATGCTGGACGAGAAGAGAGACTCTCAGTAGTCAACATCGAACAAGAGACACAGGAGCAAGCAACACAGGTGCAAGAAACACAGGAGCAAGAGACACAATATCAAGTAACACGAGAGCTGAGCACAGGAAAACAAGAGCAGAAGGATTCTACAAAACCGCTGGAACAACCCACGGAAATCGAGCAAGGACATACGAATAACGGCGGAACAAGTTGTGGACCATTACACTCGGATGTGGCTATCAACCAATTCCTGAAACAGGAAATAGCCACATTTGCTACAATGACCGGAACATCACCGATCACGGAACACCGAATCGTAATGCACGACGACCGCCCAATAAAGCAGCGATACTTTCCAAAGAACCCGAAGATGCAGGAGGAAATCAATAAGCAGATTGATGAACTGCTAGCAAAGGGATGTATAGAGGCATCTAATAGCCCACACAGTGCCCCAATCGTCATGGTCAAAAAGAAGACAGGCAAATGGAGACTATGCGTCGACTTCCGGCAGCTAAACAGCCGATCAGTCAAAGACGCTTATCCGTTGCCAAGGGTTCACCACATCCTGGATCAACTGAGGGAGGCTCATTACATCACCAGTCTTGACCTTAAAGATGGCTACTGGCAGATACCAATGGAGAAGTCCAGTCGACCTATGACAGCATTTACCGTTCCCGGCAGGGGGCTTTTCCAATGGAAAGTAATGCCGTTCGGGCTCCATTCGGCACCAGCAACTTTTCAACGTGCCTTGGACCGAGTCATTGGCCCAGAAATGCTGCCACATGCGTTCGCCTACCTGGATGACATCATTGTCATTGGGAAGACATTGGAAGAACACATGGCCAACTTGAAGGAGGTGTTTCGACGACTGCGAGCGGCAAATCTAAAGATCAACGTCGACAAGTGCGATTTCTTTAAGAAAGAGCTGAAATATTTGGGCCACAAGGTAACAGAACATGGCATATGCACCGATCCAGAGAAAGTTGTTGCAATCTCTCAACTGAAACCACCCACTACTGCCAAAGAACTGCGACAATACCTGGGAGTGGCATCATGGTATAGGCGATTTGTACCCGATTTTGCCAACACAGTACATCCCCTCAACGGATTGTTGAAAAAGGGCGTGAAATGGGTGTGGACAGAAGAACATCAGCAGGCGTTCGACATGGTAAAGGAGAAGCTGATAAAGGCTCCAGTCTTGGCATGTCCTGACTTCAACCAACAGTTCACGTTACAAACCGATGCAAGCAACTATGGATTGGGGGCCATCCTCACACAAGGATCTTCCGAGGGAGAACGCGTGATCGCATATGCCAGCAGAACACTCAACGGGGCTGAGAGAAACTATTCAGCCACCGAGAAAGAATGTTTGGCGATCGTCTGGGCAATTCGGAAGTTGAGACCATATTTAGAGGGATACCATTTCGTGGTCATAACAGATCACATGGCATTGAAATGGTTGAACTCCATCGAGAGTCCTTCCGGTCGCATCGCCAGATGGGCATTAGAATTGCAGCAGTACGATTTCGAAGTGGCTTATCGAAAGGGAAAATTGAACGTGGTGGCGGACGCATTGTCACGGCAGCCACTAAACGAGGATGTTTGTGCACGAGTCGAAGTACAAGACAGGATAACAGAGGGCGGCGGCACTGACTGCAACTGGATACAGAAAATGTTGGAAAAGATTCACAAGGAACCTCAAAAATTCTCGGATTATTTGGAGAAATCAGGAAATCTGTACAGACATATTCCTCACAGAGCAGGACACGAGGATGTACCGTCATGGAAGTTGTGTGTACCCAAAAACAACAGACATCGGGTACTACAGGAGAACCACGACGCGACAGCAGCAGGACACACCGGAACACGGAAAACGATAGCACGGGTGGCGGCTCGCTATTACTGGCCAGGACTGCACCGGGACGTACGAGCTTATGTACAGCGTTGTGAATTGTGCCAGCAATATAAGCCCAATCAGCTACAGGCAGCTGGACAAATGCTCACTCAAATCCCGGAGGAACCGTGGGCTACGGTGTGCGCAGATTTCGTGGGTCCACTGCCACGATCGAAACACGGCAATACAACATTGTTAGTCTTCATCGATCGATTTTCAAAATGGACGGAATTGGTACCATTACGAAGCGCAACAGCCGCGGCTCTACAAAAGGCATTCAGAGAGAGGATCTTGGCAAGATTTGGCGTACCAAAGGTGTTTATTACGGACAACGGCGCACAATTCACCAGCAAGTCGTTCAGAAATTTCCTGCAGGATTTGGGTGTGAGACACCAATACACGGCACCATATACACCTCAGGAGAACCCAACGGAACGAGCCAATCGCACGGTAAAAACGATGATTGCCCAATATGCAGGAGCGAATCAAAGATGTTGGGACGAAGCTTTGCCGGAAATCACGTTAGCTGTCAATACCAGCGTGACAACGGCAACAGGATATTCACCAGCATTTGTGACGCAGGGTCGGGAGCCCAGATTACCACGTGCGCTGTATGACGAAGCGGTCATCGGCACAGGACAAGCTGCACAAGAACCCCGAGAAAATGCGGAAAAGCTCAAAGAAATATTTGAAATAGTACGCCGGAGTTTGGAACAGGCAGCCCAAGACCAGGCTCGATACTACAACCTGAGGAGGAGACCATGGAAACCAAGTGTGGGAGAACTAGTGTGGGCGAAGGAACATCACTTATCTAAGGCAGCAGACGGATTTGCGGCGAAGCTGGCACCAAGATTTGGAGGACCATATCAAATCGTGGACTTCATATCGCCAGTTATATGCAAACTGCAGTCACGGACGGAGAAAAAGATACGGCGGGCGCACATCGGCGATTTAAAACCACACATATCAACAAAGGAATAAAGGTCAGATTAAAGATTTTTTTTCTCAGCGAGATACTTATCGTGCATAAAAAAAAAGGGCGGCAACCCTAATTTGTCCATCACACGAAAAGACGCCGAGCAGAAAAGAAACGCGAACGAGAAATGAAATTTGGAAAAAAAGAAAAATGAAAATGAATAATAATTATAAATAAAAAAATAGAATAATAATTTTTGGGGACCACCCTAAAAACAAAAAAAGTATAATAATGAAAAATAATAATTTTTGGGGACCACCCTAAAAACCACAAAAAATAAAATTTAATAATGAAAATAATAATTTTGGGCCACCAAAAACAACAAAACAAAATATATATAAAAAAATAATAATATTGGGGACCACCCTAAAAACAAAAAAAAATATAATAATAAATAAAAATAAAAATAATAATTTTTGGGACCACCCTAATTTGTCCACAAAAAAAAAAGGCAACACTCATCAGAAACAAAACGCGAACAAGGCAGGAGAAATTCTAAAAACAAAAAATATAATATAATATAATAAAAATAAAAATAATAATTTTTGGGACCACCCTAATTTGTCCACAAAAAAAAAAAGGCAACACTCATCAGAAACAAAACGCGAACAAGGCAGGAGAAATTCTAAAAACAAAAAAAATATAATATAATAACAAATAAAAATAAAAATAATAATTTTTGGGACCACCCTAATTTGTCCACAAAAAAAAAAACCCAACACTCATCAGAAACAAAACGCGAACAAGGCAGGAGAAATTTAAAGAAAATAATAATAATATACAAATAATAATTTTTTTTGTCTGAACCACCCTAATTGGTCTTAATATTACCCACAATTACACACGCCACCAGACATGCAAAACAACGTGGGAATACGAATAAACAAAACAAATCACACAAATACAATCACACTGTTCGTTGGTTCAAAATGCTACTTTACATGATGCAGTTTAAGCAGCTGCAAACAAAACCAAGATAACGGAACCAACAGTGGGACGAACACATTTAATATGCGGTGAAATCGTTTGATTGTTTAGCTAATAACTTAACAAATATAAACAAAACGTTTAAAACGAAGAAACCAAACGCAAAGTACAGAGAAACGAACGAGATCAACGGCTTTTGAACTCGCCGAGAAAAAACGGGGAAAATATATATCTCCAATATATATATGTATGCTGGCACATAATAGAGGCACATATATATGGATGGATGATATATATATGTATATATATATGGAAATATATACAGATTTAACCAATGATTCAAGCCACAGAACATAGAACAATGATGGCTAAATTATATTTCACCACAATAACGTGAGACTGAGCCCACTGTACAGACCTGCTACGATGAGCAACGCAGAATATGGAAAATAACGGCGGTTCAAAGTGCAAGGCATAGCAACCACACAAAGAGATTTACCGCTATAGGGGCGAATGCACAGCGATCTCAACTCTCTTCGACAAAAGAGCACAGTGGCTATGACGTCAGCAAACAAGAGCGACGCTAGCGGGCGTCATAGACGCTGTTAGCATTACAGCCAGAGGCCGTCGCTCGTGGCTGTGGGGTCAGAGTCGCCGTTAAACTGCAAGCTTAAGAGAGTGGTTCGGGGTTCGTTACCCGCTGCAGCCAACTCTTTGAAAAGGTGCGAAATGCTCGAAATGCAATTTTTAAATTATTTCATGTATATACACACATATAAAGATCTACCGGTGCATCCCACATGGTCATATAAGAATATATATGTCTAGCACACAGATATGTATATAATATATAAAATAATTAAAATTTGTGCAAAAATGCGCACATATACATATCTACCGTGGCAACTTCACATGGTCATAAAAGAATATGTATATAACACATAAGATATGTATATAATAATATATATCATATAATAATATAATTAAAATCTGTGCAAATATGCGCACATATATATATATCTACCGTGGCAACTTCACATGGTCATAAAAGAATATGTATGTCTAGCATATAAATATATGTATATGCCAGCAGTATAATTATGAGTAGAAATTTGTGCATATATGCACACAGCTACCGTCGTACCCCGCATGGTCATGTCAAGGGCATATTAGAGGGCGCCAGGCGAGAGAACAAGGAAAAGGGAAACGGCGAGGAGAACAGAAAAGCCGACGAAGGTATTTGCCGAGTGAGCGCGCCGACGGGGGGCTATAAAAGGGCACACCGCCACGCATGCGGCCATTCTAACTACGATGAGAACAGCAGCAGCAGCAACAACGGGACGAAGAAGGCGGCGGCCAGGCGCGCACGTGTGCTGCCGCCGCCCAAGCGATTGCCGTTCCACCCGAGGAGGACGACAAGGGCACGGCAATGGCGACTACCAGAGGCCACCGACGTGCTGGAGTTAATGCCGTCGCCCACGTGGGAAGGGCCAATGACGCCGCCGCCAACTGCCGAAGTCATCAAGGCAGAGGCGTCGCCGTTTGTGTGGCCCAGCAGCGACGGGAAGTTGCCGGCAGTGGCGATCGAGGAGGTGATCGAGATTTCGTCGGAGGAGGAGGAGACTCCGGACTCGCCCAGGTATACCCAGACTCGCCCAGTATGCCCCAGACTCGCCCAGGTATGCTCCAGACTCGCCCAGGTACGCGCCTGCTCGCCCAGGTACGCGCCGTGCTCGCCCAGGTACGCGCCGTGCTCGCCCGGGTACATCCATCACCCGGAGGTCGTTGGAGACCAGGCGTCGCCAGGGTATCGGCCGATGACGCCGCGGTTCGCGCCCTCCTGGTTCATCCCGGGACCCTTAGAGCCCGAGAAGGAGGCAGCTGCAGGCGTTACCGCCAGAAGGCACGAGCGGGTCAGATTCCCGGCAGCAGACAAGACAAGGAGCTGGACCGAGCTGCGGGAAGACGAGTGGCCGGCAGAGATGAGGTGCGTGGCACGAACGCTGCATCCGCACCACCGCCAGGTGCTATTAAAGTGGCATGGCGGGAAGCGACACCGGGTGAAGGCGGGACAGGGGAAAATCCGGGTATTCCGAGAGACAAATTAAAATAAAAGAACAAACGAGAAAATAAAGAAAACCAGACAACAAAAAAAAAAAAAAGCAAAATTAATATAAAAAAATGGTATACGGTTCAGGGGAAGAAAAGGGAACGAGGGAAGGGCTCGCTTCTATCACTCCCCGAAGAAAGAGGGGAATGTAAAGAGCATATATTGCTCTTTACAAAACTAACACATGTGCATGGCCAAATCTCTTTCAGCAACACTCTGAGCAAACGCTTGAAAACAACAAACACCCGTGCATTGCAGGCCAAACTCCGCTCGGCAGTATAACGTACTCGCAATAAGGTGATTGCGCAGAGAAAGAGAGAGAGAGCGCTCGCACATTACAAGCACAGCGTCGCTGAATAACGGCTGAGCGCAGCGTCACTGAATAACGACTGAGCGCAGCGTCACTGAATAACGGCTGAGCGCAGCATCGCTGAATAACTGCTGAGAACAGCGACGCTGGCTGAGCGGTGAGCGCATGCACCGTTAGATTTGGCTCAGAAAAGTATAAAAGGGGACAAGCAAGCCACAAGAGGGAGAGTCTCTTACGAGCAACACACGAACTAAGATTCTGGCATTGGCAGAACAGTTCCCCGTCTCTTGCATCGGCAGACCAGCATCAAGATCCTTGCACCGGCAGGATTAAATCCAGATCCCTGCATCGGCAGGTTAAATTCCAGATTTCTTGCATTGGCAGCGGATTAAATTCCAGATCCTTGCATCGGCAGACCAGCATCAAGATCCTTGCACCGGCAGGATTAAATCAGATCCTTGCATCGGCAGGGTAAATCCGATTTCTTGCATTGGCAGACTAGCGTTCAGATCCTTGCACTGGCAGGATAAAATCCAGATCCTTGCATCGGCAGACCAGCATCAAGATCCTTGCACCGGCAGGATTAAATCCAGATCCTTGCATCGGCAGGGTAAAATCTAGATCCTTGCATCGGCAGGTTAAATCCCAGATTTCTTGCATTGGCAGACTAGTGTTCAGATCCTTGCACTGGCAGGATAAAATCCAGATCCTTGCATCGGCAGACCAGCATCAAGATCCTTGCACCGGCAGGATTAAATCCAGATCCCTGCATTGGCAGGTTAAATTCCAGATTCTTGCATTGGCAAGATAAAATCCAGATTCTTGCATCGGCAGACCAGCATCAAGATCCTTGCATCGGCAAGATAAATTCCAGGTTCTTGCATTGGCAAATCAGTATCCAGATTTCTGCATTGGCAGATCATTCCCCGGATCCTAGAAGAAGGCCCTAGAAACAGGATTTCCAGCAGATTTCTACATCCATCAAGGCGGACGAACAGGAAGCAACGGCGGGACCGCCAACGGAATAACCAAATATATTTACGATACAATTATTAGAGTCGGCCAGAGCGTCGCAAATAAAATCCTTGAATTATTGAAATCCTACTGTGTTCTTATTTATTCGCAAGTGCTGCAGTTATATAAATTTGTTGCACGAATCCACTAAGCCGACCGAGTTAGCCCGGTGAAGCCGTAAGGATCGTTACAGAATTTTCTAGGGTTCCTTCATATTTTGATCTTAATTGGTCGTTTAACTTTCGAACATACACGAAGTTTAAAAGACTCTACAAAATTTCTTCGGTTCTCAGACCTAAAGCCTTAATTGCTTGAATATTTTCTTGGATCGTGTCCAAGAGGTTCTTCACGCAAACCGCTAACTCTCCTGCATTAGGAGCATCATTTAAATTTTCGAAATGTACTCTCACTACTGCTCTTTTGTTGTTGAATTTTGCATCCAACAACGACCATGCAAGCTTGTAATTTGTGTCACTTGGCACCAAACTTGCTATGGTGGCACATTTTACGCACATTTTTTGTGCATCTGGGATCAAGCTTGATCCAATTAGCTGCTGAAATAGCTCTTTAAAGGTCTTCCATTCTTCATATTTACCAGAAAATGACGGAATGTCAATTTTCGGTAAGATATACGAAAGACTTTCACTTCTTGATTTTGAAGCGAGCTCTTCATACGCTTCATTAAGCGTATAAAACATTTCTGTTAACTCGTCGTCTTCATGTTCATCAATGTAATCGATGAAGACGTTTTGAGTAACTTTTTTAGCTAACCTTAGTTCAGACATTGGCTCACAACCAATTTTGACTCTATTCAAAACTGACTGATACTCGCTGAATGTATATTTAAATGCAGATTTTGCATAGATGAAGCGTAAATAGTCCACGACCTGTATAGAAAATTTCATTGCGATTGGACGGTAAATAGCGAAGATATTAAAATAATAAGTTAAGTTGTTTAATTGTGTGAGGGTTGGCAGTAATCATAAATAAATGGCATTAATCGTAAATTAATGCTGTTGACAAAACTGAAATATGGCAAATAAACGTCACATGGCTCCTGAGGCGTAGCGTACTGAGTTGTTGAATTGATTTTATACTATCGCGCAGGTCGCAGGTTCAAATCCTGTATCGGGCAGACGGGTTTTTATTTACTATACATATTAGTTGTGTTCAATTTTGTAATTCTTTTCTCAATAAGAGTACTACAATAAATAATATTGCAATATATCAGGTATCAGCAAATGGTATGGTGGCTCAAAGAGTAGAGTCTCCATACTTTGGATTTTTCTTTTGTCATCGGGTCGCGGGTTCAATGTCCTGCCTCGCCAACTTTTTTTAAATTTAGCTGATTTTAGATATTTGTCGGGTTCATATTCCAGCATGGTCGTATAGTTTTTTTAAATTTAAATTATTGTTTGTTTATGTTACATTTACATATTATATTTTATTAATATTAAAATATTATATGAACATGTTATATTAACATGCAATGTTAATGTTATTTTATGTTATTGTTATAGTAACGTTCAATATCATTGTAAAATTAAAAATATTTTTAGACCCCTACTTGATCTATATTGCAAGCAGATCATGTTTGTTTTTTTTTTGGGACGGGCCACTATATCAAATAGCTCCCATAGGACCGATTGATCGAAAATCAAGCTTTAGTATGAAAGCCTTTTTGTTTTTTGAGATATAACAACCAGTATTACAGAATAAGTATCTGAATTTGTCGTCTACATACTGACCAAAGTTGGTTGAAATCGGTTAACTGTATCACAAAGCTGTAATAGGAAAGATCGATTGAAAATTAAGTTTTAGTATGAAAATCTTATTTTGACAGCATCTGCTTCTGGGTTGATTTTATATATCAGCATATGCATCGGAGCTAGTCTTATATATCTTGAACTAAGTTTGTTCAAATCGGAAAACTGTATCATATAGCCGTCATTGGAACAATTAGTCGAAAATTTAATACAGAACACTGCAAGCGCATCTAAGTGCCTAGGTTCTGGGTATCCCACAGTCGATTAAACAAAATATTTTTTCATACTAAGCACGGGGTCTCCGACAGTCGCGTGTGCGCGACTGTAGCACCGCGAGCGAAGCGAGCCGGGGGTTGGCGAGCGAAGCGAGCATGGGGTGGAGCCCCCCCCGTGCATATGCAACGTGATTGCATAATATATTAGCTGAAAACATTTTTGTACAAAAACCGCTGAAATTAGATATAAAAAAAACAATCGAGATTAAATAGAAACTCCAAACTGCCAGCAACCCTGTTCCCAAAGTGAGTGCAAACATAAATGTGTGAAAAGTTGGTGTTTTAATATCCTTCAAAATTGCAATCCAAGAGAAAATATATAATTCTCTAACCAGAGCACCGGCCAGCCCCGCCTTTTTCAATTATCATTCGTGCGACAAGGCTGGTCGGTATTACGTTTGGCCCTGTGAGCCTTACAGTTTTGTAAGCATTGCCTTTTTGACTGTACTTCAACTGCCGCAGCAAAGCGGTTCAAGGCTTTTCGTCTACGTACAGTTGCATCAGGGGCAACTTGGCTCCCTCAAAGACTCCTGATCACCTGCAAGGTTTGCCAGTGCCGGATTCTTGTCGTGCGAAGCACGTGCAGCCCGAACTTAACATAGAAAGATAAATCGTCGCGCACGTGGTCAAGGTACGAGGATTTGAAATACCCAAGTCCGACTCAGTTGGCAATCAACCAGATTTGTATCATTTAAGCGTCATATTCTAAAACTCTTTTTATTTTCTATATTTAAAATTTAAACATAATAACTAATTAATTTGATGTTCCTTAGTTAAGTCAGCCAAATCAAATTATCAACATAATAATGAAACATCGATAGTCACACAAGTCATATACCCTAACAACAACAACAAGAATTTCATCCACAGAACATCAGCAACTGCATCGATGGGCCCAACGTGCACACGGCGATGGATTATGTGTTTGTGAGTAATGGAAAGTAACTATAATTTATAAATTTTGGTTTGTATATATACATACTTATGTATATCTAAACATAGGTGTATGCAAAAATGGTATAGGGCAAGCGTGACTAATCAATGTCGATTTAATTTGATTCGTTCCCGATTTATTATTAGTAGTTGACCTTTTGATAAGACATAAGCATTCCCTTTTGCATGGAATGATTATTATCGTGATATGTTGAAACTTGGAAAAATTATGAATATTACCGATTTGAAATCTATTATAATAAATGAATTGTAAATGACACTGAATATGTCGCATTAAGTTATTTAGTGGTTCAATGTTAATACGTATAAACACATGCCTTTGTAACACTCTATAATGTTTTGTTAGCATTAGTCTAGGGGTAGCCATACCCTCATGAAGAGCTACCATGGTTGGGTGGGTAAATAATGGGGGGTACAAGAACACCTATAGTACCCTAACGTCTGATCGACTAACTTAAAGTCTCCATAGTTTCTTCCGTTGTACAATCCGATACAAATTTGATGATTGCCTTTTATATACAGAAAGTGCACTTATTATTTATCAAACGTAGTGTGAGTATAGATAGACGAGGAAGAACCCACGCCCCATCCGACGAGCTGAAGTCCAGAGACAGCAAGAAGTACACAATCCCCAAGTCTCCTATACACAAATAGTGGTTTTCCCTAAACATCACAAACCACACGCTACATAGAAAGATAAATTGGCGCCCGAACGTGGAGCACAAAGTCATAAGATCTAGTTCACTTAGCGGAATACATCCTCAAGCAAGAGGAGGGGCATGGTCACACGACTAAATAATCAAATTTTCGCCCAGAAACTCGCTAAGTCTTGAATCTCTAGAACATCAGGCATTATATGGCATAGCCACTCAGTAGCGCTACACAGATTATATGACATACAATACACAACACCGTCTGTCCGCTTCACGACATGCTCTGTCCAAATCCATCCATATTTAAACATGCATATTAGTATTTCAAATCAAAGCGTGGTTTCACAGATTGATGTTATGGAGCACAGCCAACCGTTCTTTGGAGTGGCAACCTAATTCGACAATTGGATTGGTTGACCAAGTTCCCAAATAACTTACATGAAATGAAATTCTCAATCTTTCAGAGCAGGATGCTGTGATTTAACAATATGATGCAGCGACTTCAAAACTTTAGTTATAGGAATCAGTGAATTCTCTCGGTACTTCGGTGTGGACGACCATGACGAGTTGTTTTCGTTGGCATCACCTTTGTTAAATAGAACGGTCCTTTATAAAAATTTTGTACTAATTCTTCTGGAATAGTACTCGGAGCTGCAAGCGACTAGATAATTTTGGAAGCTTGACGGTACTTGTGAAAGTAGATTATATACAAATAAATAGATTCCAGTAGTATACAGTAAGAACTTTAAGCAGATTAGATTGGATATAGTGTTACGAGACCATAGTGTTTAATTCGGAAAGCATTGAAC